>JAQZBX010039685.1:0-22946 GCA_029593785.1 Cabassous unicinctus
GGGTGGGGGGGATAAATAAAAATAAAACCTTCTAAAAAAAATTAATATCCACAGAGAAATAAGAGGAGCCATTGTATCCTTGAAATGACAATATCTATTTTTAAAATGGAATAATCAGGGGAAGCGGGTGTGGCTCAATGGATAGAGCTCCCGTTTACCATATGGGAGGCCCCAGGTTCGCTTCCCGGGGCCTCCTTGTGAGGGCAGGCCGGCCCGCCCGCGTGGCGCAGTAGGCTGATGCAGCAAGACCTCACAACAGGAAGCGGGTGTGGCTCAATCGATAGAGCCCCCGTTTACCATGCGGGAGGCCCCGGGTTCGCTTCCTGGGGCCTCCTTGTGAGAGCAGGCCGGCCTGCGCAGTGCGGTGGGCTGATGCAGCAGGACCTCACAGCAAGGGGGAGATAAGCAGACACGGAAGAAACACACAGCGAATGGACACAGTAAAACACAAGCAGCAAGGGGGGGCATAAATAAAATAAATAAATAAATAAATGGAATAATCAGGAAACAAGAAAACACTCTTGGAAATTAAAGATAACATAAATAGAAAAATATCAGAAGATTGGGGAATTGTGGGAACATGGCATCAGATTAGCAGATAAGGCCCAGCACTCTTACAAAAACAACGGAGAAAGTCTAAAGTTGCCAGAGGGACCTGATTTGGTGATGAGCACTTCACAACTCCCCGGAGGTTGAAGGACAGAGAGACGAAGAAGCTGAAACAAAAAACTGAGTTACTAAACCTTTTGGCAGTGGGGAAGGGCTCCCCTCTCCCGCCCCCGAGATATTCAACAATGGTAAAACCTGTGGTACATTGAAGCTGACTGAGAGGGTAGCAGATGTCTTCCTCCCTGCCAGCTGTTACAAGGGAAAAGGGAAAGGGAGTTGAGGGGCTTTCCTTCAGTGAATTTGGCAGTGGAGCCCACTGTGAATCTTGGCTCTGGCCAGACAAAAACAAAGGAATACCAAAAGAGATACACCTTTGTGGAAACGTGCACCAACATGTGCCATCTGCTGGCTAGTCTGGAAACTACACAGAAACTGCCTTTAGAGCTTTCTTTACCCCACCCCTGGGAGAAAGTCTGCACTCCATTAGCGAGTCCCTGGCATGGTTTTTTGTAACTTAAGCCGGGCAATTTTAAAGACTTAGGATAAGTTTGAACCAAATATCAAAGAGTGTGAAAAAATAATAACAGGCAAGAGAAAGAAATTGGCCATCAGAGTAAATTCACCAACATATCAGATGCCTAGACATCAGCAAAAAATACAAGCCATACCAGGAGACAGGACGAGATGGCCCAGCCAAAGGAAGAAACCAAATATCCTGAAGAGATTCAGGATTTGAGACAATCAATGATAATCACACAACTCTTGTAAATCATTTTAAAGAATTGAAAGAAAATATGACTAAAGAGACAAAGGATATCAAGAAGATACTGGGTGAGCATAAAGAACAATATGAAAGTCTGCAAAGAAAAGTAACTGAACTTATGGGAATGAAAGACATGATGGATGAGATGAAAAATACATTAGAGGCACATAAGAGCAGATTTGAAACCTCGAAGACAGAATTAGTGATTGTGAAGACAGAACATCTGAACTGGAGAAGACAGGAGAACAGAAAGAAGAGAATGGAAAAAATGGAACAGAGTCTCAGGGAATTGAATGACGATGCAAAATGCAATAATGTATATTATTATCAGTGTCCCAGAAGGAGAAGAGAATGGAAAAGGGGCAGAAAAAATATTTGAGGGAATAATGACTGAAAACTTCCCTACCCTTATGAAAAACATAAATATCAATGTCCAAGAAGGACAGAGCACCCCAAACAGAATAAACACGAAGAGATCTACCCCAAGACATCTATTCAGAATGACAAATATCAGAGATAAGGAGAAGGTTTTGAAAGCAGCAAGAGAAAAGCAAAAGCATCGCATACAAGGGAAACTTGACAAGATTAAGTGCTGACCTCTCATCAGAAACCATGGAGGAGAGAAGAAAGTGGTATGATGTATTTAAGGTATTGAAAGAGAAAAACTGCCAGCCAAGAATTCTGTATCTGGCAAAGCTGTCCTTCAAAAATGAGGGTGACTTCAAAGTCTTCGCAGACAAACAAAAACTGATGGAATATGTTACCAAAAGACCAGAATTACAAGAGATACCAAAGGGAGTGCTGCAGCCAGAAAGGAAAAAACAAGGGCGAGAGACTTGGAGAAGAGTATAGAAATGAAGAATATTAGAAAGGGAAAAAAAATAAAGCCATAGTATGATATGACAGCTGAAAGCCAAAGGTCAAAATGGGCTAAGTAAGTAATGCCTTTACAGTTATAACATTGAATGTTAATGGCCTGAACTCCCCAATCAAAAGACACAGACTGATAGAATGGATTAAAAAATATGACCCATCTATATGTTGTCTATAAGAGACTCACCTCAGACATAAGGACACAACCAGGCTAAAAGTGAAAGGTTGGAAAAAGATATTCCATGCAAATAGTAACTAAAAAAGAGCTGGAGTAGCAATACTAATATGGGACAAAGTAGATTTTAAATGCAAAACTGTTGTAAGGGATGAAGAAGGTCATTATATATTAATAAAAGGGGCAGTTCAACAAGAAATAACTGTTCTAAATATTTATGCACCTAACCACAGTGCCTCAAGATACATGAGGACACACTGGCAAATCTGAAGGGAGAAATAGATGTCTCTACAATAATAGTTGGAGAGATTCACCACTCTCAGTATTGGATAGAACGTCTGGAGAGAGGATAAACAAACAGAGAACTTGAAAAATATGATAAATGAACTAGACCTAATAGACATCTATAGAGCATTGTACCCCAAAACAGCAGGATATACATTCTTTTCAAGTGCTCATAGATAGACCATATGTTGAGTCACAAGACAAGTCTCAATAAATTTTAAAAGATTGGAATTATACAAAACACTTTCTCTGATCATAACAGAATGAAACTGGAAATCAATAATGGACAGAAAAAGGGAAAATTCATGAATATATGGAGATTAAACAACACACTCATAAACAACCAGTGGGTCAAAGAAGAAATTGCAAGAGAATTCAGCAAATATCTTGAGATGAATGAAAATGAGAACACAACATATGAAAACCTATGGGACACTGCAAAAGCAGTTCTGAGAGGGAAATTTATAGCCCTCAATGCTTACATTAAAAAAGAAGAAAGGGCTAAAATTGAAGATCTAACTGCACACCTGGAAGAACTAGAAAAAGAACAGCAAACTAATCCCAAACTAAGCCAAAGGAAAGAAATAGTAAAGATCAGAGCAGAAATCAATGAAATCGAGAACAAAGAAACAGTAGAATCAACAAAACCAAAAGTTGGTTCTTTGAAAAGATCAACAAAATCAACAAACCATTAGCTAGACTGACAAAGAAAAAAAGAGAGAAGACACAAATAAAATCAGAAATGAGAGGGGGACATTACCACTGACCCCATAGAAATAAGAGAGATCATAAGAGGATATTATGAACAACGTATGCCAATGTAGACGAGAAAATGTAGACGAGATGGACAAATTCCTGGAAACACATGAACCAGCTACACTGACTTTAGAAGAAATTGAAGACCTCAACAAACCAATCACAAGTGACAAGATTGAAACAGTCATCAGAAACCTCCCAAAGACGAAAAGCCTGGGACCAGATGGCTTCACAGGTGAATTCTACCAGTCATTCAAAGATGAACTAATACCAGTCTTGCTCACGCTCTTCCAAAAAATTGATCAGGAAAGAATGCTACCAAACTCATTCTATGAAACCAACATGACGCTAATACCCAAACCAGATAAAGATACTGCAAAAAAAGAAAATTACAGACCAATATCTCTAATGAATATAGACGCAAAAATCCTCAACAAAATACTTGCAAACAGAATCTAAAAGCACATTAGAAGAATTATACACCATGATCAAGTGGGTTTTATCCCAGGTATGCAAGGGTGGTTCAACACAAGAAAATCAATTAGCATAATAAGCCACATTGATAAATTGAAGAAGAAAAATCACATGATCTTCTTGACTGATGCAGAAAAGGCATTTGACAAAATAAATACAGCACCGTTTCTTGATAAAAACACTCCAAAAGATAGGAATATAAGGAAGCTTTCTCAATATGGTATAATGCATATATGAAAAACCTATAGCTAGCATTGTGCTCAATGGTGAAAGACTGAAAGCTTTCCCACTGAGATCAGGAACAAGAAAAGGATGCCCACTTTCACCATTATTATTCAATATTGTGCTAGAAGTTCTAGCTAGAGCAATTAGGCTAGACAAATAAGACATCCAAATAGGAAAGGAAGAAGTAAAACTTTCACTATTTGCTGATGACATGATCCTATATCTAGAAAATCCTGAAAAATCCACAACAAAGCTACTAGGATTAATAAATGAGTTCAGCAAAATGGCAGGATACAAGGTTAACACGCAAAAATCAACTTTCTATACACTACTAATGTGCAATCTGAGGAGGAAATCAGAAAAAAAAATTCCATTTATAATAGTGACTAAACAATCAAATATTTAGGAATAAACTTAACCACGGACATAAAGAACCTGTATTCAGAAAACTACAAAACATTGCTAAAAGAAACTGAAGAAGACTTAAATAAATGGAAGGACATTCTGTGTTCATGGATTGAAAGACTAAATATTGTTAAGATGTCAGTTCTACCAAAACTGATTTACAGATTTAACTCAGTCCCAATAAAAATCCCAATAGCCGTTTTTGCAAAAAATCGACAAGCCAATAATCAACTTTATTTGGAAGGGTAAGTGACCCCAAATAGCAATAAATGTCTTAAAAAAGAAGAGCGAAGTTGGAGGACTCTCACTTCCTGACTTTAAAGCATATTACTTAGCTACAGTGGTAAAAACAGCATGGTACTGGCATAAGGACAGACCGATTGACCAATGGAGCTGAATTGAGAACTCAGAAATTGACCCTCACATCTACAGTCAAGCGATTTTTGACAAGACTGTTAAGCCCACCCAGCTGGGCCAGAACAGTCTATTCTGCAGATGGTGCTGGGAGTACTGGATAGCCATATCCAAAATAAAGAAAGAGGACCCCTATCTCCCACCTTATACAAAAATTAACTCAAAATGGATCAAGGACTTAAATATAAAAACAACAACCATAAAACTCCCAGAAGAAAACGTAGGAAAACATCTTCAAGATCTTGTGGTAGGCAGTAGTTTCTTAAACTTACGCCCAAAACACAAGCAACAAAAGAAAAAATAGATAAATGGGACCTCCTCAAAATTCAACACTTTTGCACCTCAAAGAACTTTGTCAAAAGGGTGAAAAGGCAGCCGACTCAATGGGAGAAAATATTTGGCAACCACATATCTGATAAGGGTTTTATATCCATGATATATAAGGAGACCATACAACTCAACAATAAAAAGACAAAGTATCCAATTAAAAAATGGGCAAAAGACTTGAAAAGACAACTGTCCAAAGAAGAAATTCAAATGGTGAAGAAACACATGAAAAAATGTTCAACATCACTAGCGATTAGGGAAATGCAAATCAAAACTACAATGAGATATCATTTCATACCTATTACACTGGCGGCTATTAAAAAGTCGGAAAACTGTAAATGTTGGAGAGGTTGTGGAGAGATAGGAACGCTTATTCACTGTTGGTGGGAATGTAGAATGGTACAGCTACTGTGGAGGACTGTTTCTCAGTTCCTAACGAAGTTGAATATAGACTTGCCATGGGACCTGGCAATACCATTGCTAGGTATATACCCAAAAGAACTGAGAGCAGTGACACGAATAGGTATCTGCACACCGATGTTCATAGCAGCGTTTTTCACAATAGCCAAAAGTTGGAAACAACCCAGGTGTCCATCAACTGATGAATGGATAGACAAAGTAAGGTGTATACACAATGGAATATTATGTAGTGGTAAGAAGAAATGAATTCGTGAAACATATGACAACATGGATGAACCTGGAGGGCATTCTGTTGAGTGAATCAAGCCAGACAGAAAAGGATAAATCCTGTATGATTGCACTACTGTGAACTAAATATATTTATAACATATTGTATGATTGCCCTATTATGAACTAAATATATTATGTGAAATATAAATATAATATGTGAAATATGAATATGGGTAGAATTGCATATATGACTATTTTTCCTTGAAGCTGAACAAATGTAAGTTAATACTACACAATGTTAATATCAGACCCCCCCAAAAAAACATATTATACTAAGTGAAAGAGATAAAAGATTAGTTGTTATGTAGGTCTGAGGAAGGAATGCTAAAGGGTTTGGAGTCTTTCTTTTTGGAGTAATGAAATTGTTCTAAAATTTTTGAGATGATAAAAGTACCACATTGTGATTATACTAAAAACCACTGATTATACACTTTGGATAGAATAGCCAGAAACAGCAGCAATGTACAGTGGGGGAAGCATACAGAGATTAAGAGGTGAGGAATTTTCTTGTTAGCTTGTTTTTTTTTTTAATTATTATTGAAATAATGAAAATGTTCTAATAATGATTGAAGTGATGAATGCACAACTATGTGATTATAGCAAATACCATTGATTGTACACCTTGGAGGAATTGTATGTCTTATTCATATGTATCAATAAAATTGATTAAAAAAAAAGATTGGAAGATAAATTTGAAATATCCCTATCATGCATTACAGACTGACAGAAGGACATAATAATGAACAATAGATGATTGAAGATTAGAAAATTAAGAGTATCAAGTCAGAAGGTCCAAGATTTTACTAATAACAGAAAACAGAAGTGAAGAAAGTAGGAACAGAAGAAAATTTCCCTGAACTGGAGGATGTACAATTCCATTTTGAAAGGACTCAATGATTTTAAAAAGAATTCTGTAGGAAAGTGATTTTCAGCCTACAATTCTATACCTACAGTCCTGAATTGTCATTCAAGGAAAGACATTTTCAGACTTGTTAGCTCTCTATAAAATTGAACCTGCCGTGCACTTTTCTCAGGAAGACATTGGAGTATGCACTACCCTAAAACAGAATAAACCAAGAAACAAGATTCTTGAGATCCAGTAAACAGGGGCTGTGTAACACAGGAAAGAGGTGAAGAGAAGTCTCAGAATGATGACTGTGCCTTAGGCTGATAGAGCAACTAATCCAAACTGGGCCAGGGAACAGAAGGCTCCAGGTGGGATGCAAGGGGGGATGGTGAAAGGGACCTACAGATCATCTGATTTGAGTGTATGGACATTTCAGTGAGAGGCTGTTGGAGAGTTCGGAAAGAATTCCTGATAGATGCTTAGAAAACTAAGTAAATGAAAAGGCAGTTATTATCTCTGAGAAAAGCAAACTTGGAAGGTGTACCATGATTAAAACATGAAGGAAGTAAACGAACAAGCCATGGAAGATATCTGGGGGAAGATGGTTCCAGGCAGAGGGAAGAGCAAGTTCAAGGGCCCTGAGATGGGAGTAAAGCAAACTTGTACAGAAATGAAAAGTCATCATAATTTACTGCATGGCTCAGCAATAAACACTATGAACTATAATAAGGTAAACAATGAATATTAATTTAACCAAAAATTATTTTCACTATACAAGAAGGATAGGGAAAGACAAAGTGGGGACAGATCTCACATAAGAGCATTAAATCCTCATGCATGATAATGGTAGTGGCTAAATCAAGAAATACATAGAAGACATTGCTAGTTGCTTGCCTAGTATCCATTCTTCCTTAGGAACAGAACCCTGATGCTCAGAGTGGTAGTTATGACCAATTTAAAATACAAAGCTTCCCTGTCTCCCCTGAAGCTACTGCTGGGGGAAGTAAGCAGAGGTCACTGGTGGGACTTCCAAGAAAGCTAATTAAAGGGCCCAGACTCAACTGGGATGTGCCTTTGTAGCTGTTGCTCTTTTCCTTTTCCTTCTAGCCTGGATTTGGGATATGATGTCTGGAGGGCAGAGGCCAGCTTGTGACCGTCCATTCATTCAATGCGTATGTATTTAGTACCTACTATATACCATATGCTAATGTAGGTGCTGGGGATAGCAGTAAACAAAACTGACCAATATCCCTGCACTCATGGAGCTTATGTTCTAAGAGGGGAGACAGTTGAGAAAAGATTAATAAGTAAAATTCAAAGTAGGTAAGAGTAAAACTGCTAGTATAAAATAAAGCATGAAAGGTAGTAAGTATGTGGGAGCAGGCAGGATGGGATTGATGTTTTGTGTCCAGGAAAGGCCTCACCTGGAAGGTGTACCATGATTAAAACATGAAGGAAGTAAAGGAAAAAGCCATGGAAGATATCTGGGGGAAGATGGTTCCAGGCAAAGGGAACAGCAAGTTCAAGGGCCCTGAGATGGGAGTAAAGCTGGCATGTTTGAAGAACAGTAAGGAATCTGTGTGACTGGAGTGGAATGAGCAAGGAGAAGAGTAATAGGACTTGAAGTCAGAGAGGAAAGAGACACTAGTTATGTAGGTTCTACCAGGCTATTGAAAGGCCTTGGCTTCTGCTCTAAGTGACATGGGAAAGAAGCGCTTGAAGGGTTTTGAGCAGAGAAGAAACATGGTCTGGTTTACTTTTTAACTGGATCACTCTGTTTATTAGGAACAGATTGAAGGGGAGCAGGGATCAAAGCCGGGCGGATCAGTTAGCCCAGGTGATACTGATGGCTTTGATTGGAAGGTAGTGGTTGAGGTGATGAGAAGTGGCCAGATTCTGGACAGATTTTGAGTGTTCAGCCATTAGAATTTGCTGATGGATCAAACGTGGGGTCTAGAATAAATTTCTGAGCAACTGGAAGAACGGAGTTGCCATTTACTGAGATAGGGAAGAGTGGAAGAGACATTCTTGGGGGGCAATATCAGGAGTTCAGTTTTGGACATGTTATGTTCAAAATGCCCATTAGATATGCAGATCAAATTGTTGGTTATAGGAGTTTGTAGATCAAGGGAAGGTCTGGGTTGGAAATGTAAGTTTGGAAGGAAGCAACATAGATGATGTAAAGCCAAGAGCTCACCAAGGGAGGGAGTGTAGATAATGAGACTGAAGTGTTGAGTCCTGCCCCCCCCTCCCCCCCCCAGCATTTTGGGGCTAGGAAAAAGGAGAAAGAGACTGAAAAGAAGTAGCCAGAGAGGGAGATGACAAATGGAGGGAGTATGGGGTCCTAGAGAGCAGGTTTCAAGGAGACAGCCAAGTGACACTGGCAAGTAAGATAAGGCCTGAGACTTGACCACTGGGTGGAGTTTTTTGGTGGCCTGGATAAGAGCAGTGACAGCCTTATTGGAATGCATTTAAGAGAAAATGGGAGGAAAGAACCTAGGGGTTTTCAGCGTAACAAAAGGTTATGTTATAAAGGGAAATGGAGAAATAGGACAGGCACTTGAGGAGAGGTGGGGTTAAAAGAGGTTTTTATTCTTTCTTTTTTAGATGGGAAAATAACAGATGTTAGCATGCTAATGGGAGTGATCCAGTGGGATTGGGGAATGCAGGGAAAGGGGAGAATTAATTGCTGGAGTAATGTTGACGAAAACCACCTAATAAGGTGGAGGAGGGTAGAAACTAGGCACCTGTACCTGTCAGCCATGGACTCACTAACTCCAGATTTCTTATGTGAAAAAAAACAGGCCTTTATTTTGTTAAGTAACGATTTTCAGGTTTCTGTTATATGCACCTGAGTGCAAGCCTAACTGCTACAGTAAATTAGAAATGCGGAGTTGGAGGTAGAACCAGAAGAAACTGCTTAAAAGAAATGAAGATGGTTACCTTTGAGAGTGGGATGAGAGGCTGTGGGGGGATGAGGCAGTGAACAGCTGTTTTAATTCCAAACATTCTTTGACTTTTAAAAACTTTGTAAATATATTTAATTGAAATCTTTTTTTAAACATGCCCACTGTCATTTTGCGTCTTTTGAGAAGGAGATGCCAAGATGGTGCTAGTCATACAAGAGACTGTTAGGGGAGATGTGAAAGATAAAGGGCAAGGGAGCAGGAGTAGGTGGGAGAGCTTTCAGGTGTGGGTGCAGACCTGAAACCTGTGAAAGAAGAGGGAAGGAAGGAGGATTGGGTCGGAAGAGTTGCAGGAAGGCTGCAGCACAGTGCAGAAAAGTTTAAGCCAGGCCAAGCGGGGAGTCCCTGAGCCAAAGTTGCTCATTAGAGGAGTCCCCTGTTGGACAGGGTTGGGCTGGCCCTAGGGCCCCTCCATGCTCATTGTCTGGTAGTCACCTGGGGACAGGTGGCCTCTCAGCCAACTGTGCTCCAGCCTCAGTCCCTTTGAAGGAGATCTGAGTAGTACACACATGACCATCACACCCACACAGACTCCTTTTAAAACAAAGAACGTGGGTGTATATACCTGAGTAATCTAAATGTGCAGCTAGTGAGCTTAACATAATGCCTTAATAATTATTCTTTCTTAGGCAAACACTTCTTTCCTTTCCAGAAAGAAAATTTACATTATATTTCTACCATCTCAATCCAAAATTTGATGACCTGTGATAATCCACTGATGCATCGATTGTTTACTCAGTATAGTAAGATGTGAACTTGGTTTTGGAACAGGGTTATGGCAAAGAAAACGTTGATCTTCTTTATAATAATGTATCTTTGTATCATCAATTAACTTTTCCTTCCTGTTCTCTTAATAAATGGTTCTTTCTTCTTTTATTAATTGTTTTCATTTTCAAGCATTTCTTTAAAGAAACTCATAGTTTTCTACTTTCGCCCTTGGCATTCATGTCTTTCAGTATTTTGGAAGACTCAAAGTATTTTACTACAAAGGAAACCGGTACAGGACTATGAATTTTCCTCATATATTCAGTTATAGTTAATAATAAATATGTGTAAAACTAAATGAATTCAAAATCTGAGTAATCTAATTCCTCTCTTGTTGATTTTCACATGTTTTACAAAGTAGAAACAAATACATATCAAATATTTATCTACTTTTTAAAGGGAGAGTAAAGTTGTACTTCCATAGCTAGCTAATGAGAAGATTTTCAATACAAAAATATTTGAATATTTGTACTGAAGTTTTACAAAGAAACTTAAAACATGACATTTCAAATTTAGAACTACATATTAGATACATAGGTTGGAATGTGCTAGATAGAATTGTACCTGTAAACTAAGTATCTAAGGTTGGGTATTGGAACCCAGAAACTACATGCTCATGACATATTAGAATAGGTTCTATATATGGCAGCGTATCTGATAGAGAAAACACAAATGCTGTTGCCAACTTGTAATTTATGTACCTTAGGTTTTTTTGTTTTTTTGTTTTTTGTAAAACTAGTATATATACTACTTAACAAATGACTGAAATGAAAAATAGTTATAACTAGGACATACCTTGAAATAGTGATAGTGTTTGTGTATGAAATAGTCACAATGGCTCTCCACAGTGAAGAAGTGTCATTTGGTAATCTCTTCTGGGTTTGAGTAGAATTCTGGGTTGAATTGTGAGCTCCAGTAGCACTGAGTGCCATGCATACAAATCTACCTGTGTCTGTATCTATCCTTCTGCTGTAATAGAAGAACTGTCCATCCTCCTACCTAAGGCCAAGCCTTCCACCTAGAGTTGTGGTTCCCAAACTGTACACTGAGGCTTTAGTGAATTCATGGGGGTGCTGTAGGTTATTTAAAATTTGCAGTGAAAACAGAGACAAATGTCAGGCTCTACATGAACTACTAGCTCCAGGTAGTTCACTGTTTCAACATTAATTTACAACATATTCCTTTTGATGATATCATTATCTTTAAGAAGCTGAATTTTCAGGGGTCTCTGTGATTATAAAACAAGTACCACACATCAGTTATTATAGAACAGTAAAGAGGGTGAGGGTGTCCAATCTGATTCCAAGCTTTGAGAAGTTGTGCAGTGACCAACTTCTATTAGTGCACACATTGTTTGGTAAGTAATTGTAGTTATTTGGGAATGAAATAAAAATATTTTTCATTCAATTTATGTGCATTACATGTTTAAATGGCTACTAAGTTATTCAGACATAAATACTTATTAAGTAGTTTGAATATATTTATTAAACAGAATTGTTGGCATATCCTTTGACCTAGGGGCACTGTGAAAAAATTACGGAGAAATGAAGAGTGCCATGAACTGAGAATGCCTAGACATTGGATTCCATTCCCTCTGGCTTTCTCAGGCCCCTACAGGGCAAATTCTCACATTTCTCTTATATCCAGCATAATGGTGAAAAACACATACTGCTCTCTTCTTCCTGTGGCTTGACCAGTTACTTGCTGTGTGACTTTGGGGAAGTTATTTCACCTTTCTGTGCCACAGTTTATATAGGTATCAAATGAAGATGAAAATACCTAACTCATAGGTGTATTGTAAGAATTACATAAGTTAATATATGCAAAATGTTTAGAACAGTGCCTGACACAGATATTTAATTTTTAAATTAATAATTTCGACCTTTCTCTTAATTAGATCTTCCTGATCAGCTTTTAAATAGGCTAAACTTCCATTTAAGCAAACACAACTCTTATTCAATCTCACATTCCCTTCCAGGTACTACTGTGTCTTACCCCTTCCCTTCAAAATCAGATTTCTCAAAAGAATTGTCTGTATTTGGAGTCTCTGATTCCTTATCTCTTGCTCACCATCCAACTGACTTCAATCATGCTTCTCCCTGATTATTACTTGGAAAATTTAAAAGTTACAAAAAACCTTCGTATTATTAAATCAAATAGACTTTTAAAAAAACTCTCGTCTTAAATACATAGCAGTGTTGAACACTACTGACCACTTCCTTGTTCTTGAAATACCTTTTTCTGTTAGTCCCCATGACACTTCACTCTTGCAGTGTTCTTTCTACCTCTCTAGCCATTCTTCTCTGTCTCTCTTTTGGCCACCTGCTGCTTTCCCTGTCATTGAATGTTGGAATTCCTCAAGGCCCAATTCTAGGCCTTCTTTTCTCTACTCTGAGCCCCTGGATTATCCCATTTATACCCATAGTTGAATGGCTTTTCTCTAGAGCTCACCCCTATCCTCTGTGCTCCAAATTCATTAGTCCAGCTGCCTACTTCACGTCTCCTCTTGAGTGCCTCAAAGATAATTGCAAACACCATGTCTTCAAAATGGAACTCCGAGCCTCTTTACCAGGTACACCATTCCTAATGTCAGTAAATGGCTGTCCCTTCCACCTACTTATAGAAACCAGAACCCTAGAAGTCATCTGTATCCTTGAAACCAGTCTCTTCTTTACCCGACTCTCCCATCACAACACATAACGAATCTCGGATTCTTGCTGATTTTAGCTCCTAAACATCTCTCATATCTGTCAGAGGCTCTCCATCCCCTCCCTTATCCTTTTAGTCAGAGGCGTTTCACTTCCTTGCTCTTCTAGACCACTCCAGCGCTTCCTAACTGTTCTACCTGTTCTCCACCAGTCCATTTTTCAGATTGTATCCAGAATTTTTTTAAAACAAATTCATACTCCCCTGCTTAATACCCATCTACAACTCTAGAAGGATAGATAGGAAACTGGCAACTGTGGCTAACTAGGGGAGGGGGAGGGAAGCATGGGTGTGAGGGCAACAGGGATGGGAAGAAGACTTTTGTATAATTTATTGTTTTTGAACTATGTGAATATATTATCTATTCCAAAATTAAATCAATAAATTTAATTTTTTTTAAATTATAACATCCCACTATTCTTAAGGTAAAGGCAAAACTGAACTGGTCCCAATCTACCTACCTTTTTAGCTTCATGTCTTACTACTTTCCCTTTCAACTTCAGTGCCCCAGCCACACTGGGCATCTGTCAATCCCTTATGCTCTACATGCTTTCTCTTGCTACAGGGCCTTTGTACAACCTGTTCTCTCTGACTAAAATGCCTTTTGTCTACCCCCTTCTTATCCTTAGATTCCAGACCACCAGTTATCAATTCCTCAGACAAGACTTTGCTGACAAACTCTGTTCCCAATGATGTGTTGTCATATCACCATGTGCCTCTTCTTGGCACTCATCACATTTCTAGTTTTACTTTTATTTTGTGACCCTCTAATTAATATCTATGTTATCAACTCTAATGAAAGTTCCAGGAGGGCAGGGATTTTTTCTGGTTTCACTCACCATAGTAATCCTACGTCACAGTAGATATTGAACAAGTATTTGTTAAATGAGTAAAAGAACCCCATGGAGTAGGAGTTCTTGCAATATATCTGCTAAATAGCAAAGTTACAAAATATGTGAGAGGAGCAGTAGTAAAACCCACTGGCAAATATTTTGTGATAGATTTTTATTTTCAAAGATTTTGTGGTTTTATATTTCTAACTCAACAAGGTAGTAGTAACTTACGTTAACAAGTCATCTTAAGAACCCACCCAACACGATGTTGATAAATTAGGAATGCATCCTTTTGCATATTAAGGGTGAATACATGTGCATCTGTGTGTGTTTAAATGAATAACTCAGGAGGGACTATTGTCAGTCTCAGAGAAGGGAGTATTATATGCAAATTTCCAAGCTTGCTTTCTTGGAACATCTTTAAAGATTAGTATTTCATGAACTCTGCTTTGGGAAATGCTGTTTTGCATTCATTCTACATTAGCATGGATTACAGGGAAGGAGAAAGGGAAGGTGTAAAGGGCGACTGGTGAGTATAGTCCTAGTAAAAGAGAATGGACAAGGAGGTATATTAAAAATAATAGACCTGACAGAAATTGAGTAAAGAGAATCAGCAGAATTTAATGGTAAATTTTGAAGTTTGTTAGGTGAAGGTGGACAATTAAAAATGGCATCAAATTATCAGGTGAAAGGAACTGAAAATAAATTTAGGGGTGATTGTTATTCCTGTCTTTAATACTTCTAAATTTAAGATAAATGACTGCGCAACACAGTGAACCCTACTGTTAACAAGGGACTGTGGTTAATAGTACATTATAAAATGTTCATTCAGAACTGTAACAAATATGCAGCACTAATGCAAGGTGTTAATAATAGGTGGTATATGGGGGGGAGGGATACACCTTAATGTAAACTAAGGAGTATAGTTAAGAGTACAGTTATAATATTTTTTCATCAGTTGTAACAAAGGTACCACACTAATGCAAAGTGTTAATAGTAGGGGTGGTAAATGGGAATAGTTGTCCCCATCAACAGTTTAGCCTGTATCCCTCCTCTGAGCATTTCCAAACACTCATCTGGGTATGTGTATATATTCACACATTTTAAAAATAAATGGAATCCACTGTGCCTATTGTTCTGTAGTTTGTTTCACATAAAATGTATAACAGATCTGTTAATGATCTACATTTACCTCCTTATTTTTAATAAATGCATAGTTTGGATGGTACACTCCAACACTAACACACTATAGAAGACAAGGACATTGGACATGGGTGAGCAGTCTAATAAAGCAATAAATAAAAAAGGATTGTCTTAAATTATTATTTTTAAAATTTATTTTTAATAAATTAAATTGCAGGGGAGAGGGACTCAGTTCAGTTTCCTGTTTGAGTCCTTTTAGTAAGGACACCATGAGTACATTTTCAGTGTTAGTGAAATTCTGACTCTTCAGGAACACTTGTGGCATAAACGCATCTCTTTTTTTTTAATTTTTATTTTTTTTCCTCTCCCCCCACTTGTTGTTTTTGTGCTTGCTGTCTGCTCTCTGCGTCCATTCAACTGTGTGTTCTTTCCGTGTCTGCTTGTCTTTTCTTCTCGTCTTTCTCTTTAGGAGGCACTGGGAACCGATCCCGGGACCTCCGGTGTGGGAGAGAGGCATTCAATTGCTTGAGCCACCTCATCTCCCTGTTCTGCTGCATCTCTCACTGTCTCTCCTCTGTCTTCCTTTGTTTCATTATATTGCTGCGCCATCTCTCTGCAGCGTGGGCCATCAGCTCTCCGCGACATGGGCCGGCCAGCTTGCCTTCACCAGGGGGCCCTGGGAATTGAACCCGGGCCTCCCATATGGTTGATGGGAGCCCAGTCTCTTGAGCCACATCCACTTCCCAAAAGCATCTCTTTAAAACCATAAAATAAATATATTTATGGTTAGACATTTTAAGACCTTCTTTACTCTTAAAAAATTTTATAGAAAATATACCAAATAACACACAAAAGGGTAAAAAAAGAAACACCCATAATCCTTATTTTTTTTTTTAAATATTCAAGGCAAGAAGTTAAAGTTCCTACCTCCCAATTCCATCTCTCTGAGATACCATCTGTCAATAGTTTGGTACATATTCTTTTTGACATCTTTTGTGTTTAGACAGACAGTTTCTATATATATATGTGCACAAACCACACCTACTTTTTTCCCTAACAAAATGGGATCATGCTATTCATATAGGTCTGCAATTTTTTATTTCCTCCCCTCTTAAACAATATATCATGGACTTGGGCAGAAAATTTCTCATTAATTAAACTTATCTATCTTTTATGTTATCTCTATTTGTTTTCTTGTACCAACAACATTCACAATACCCAAACTCAAATGCGACTGATTTATGAACTGGAATGCCAGTTTATTTAATTTGCATTGTGAGGTATATCTGGCATCATAAATATTATTTATTTGCTTGGGGCAGTCCCATCTGATGGATGAATTACTCAAGAGACTAAATTATAGATAAGAAGGCTGATTGGTGAGCATAAAGTTAGAACAGAAACAAGGAGGTGTTGTTACAGGATATTTCCACCAAGCTCAGGTAGCTCTATGACTTGCCCTGGGGCCCTGTTTCTCTTGACAGCCCACATTAGTCATCTGAATTATAGCCCTGACTATGGTTGGAGACACGGTAAGCAGGTTTCTTCCAGCTCCTGATCTGGACTTGAACTGCCTACCACTTCATATGAGATAGCTGACCAGGTCCTCATTCATGAGAGAGGATAGCTGATCACAGTACCCTTTATGTGTGAAAAGTGTTCATTAGATTTCAGGAGCCCCCTGAATCTGTCTGCTGGAGACATGGAAAACACCTCTGCCTACACAGCAACTCATTTACAAGCCCTCTTTTCAGGCGAGTCTCTGTGGAGGTGTCTAAGATATATAGGTTGTGACAACTAAAATGTCTTCAGACATTGCCAGATGTCCCCTAGAGAGCCTGAATCGCCCCCAGTTGAGAACCACTGGTTTAGAGGGAAAGTGAAAAAAGAGCTAGAGACAGGAAAAATAGAATGGAGTATTGCATGGAAGTCAACTAAGTGATTTAAGGATATTAGCTCCTCAGCAGTGGGGGAAGAACATGGGCTCTGTCTCATTAATTATGAGACCTCAATAATTACTGATAGAAAAATTAGTAATTACTGATACTAACTAGTGAATTAGTTTGAGGATTAATCTCATTATTATTATTATTTTACCTGCATAGTTATTATGTACCAAAGCTATACTGGCACTTTACATGTATTATAGAGAAAGTGCTTGTAAAAGTCTTTTGTAAATTATAAAGTATTATACAAAAGTAATGTATAATCTGCTATGTCTTCCTATTTACTTCTTGCCACTGCTTCTTTCCCTTTAGGTCTTTAAAACTGACAAATATAAGAGTAAGTAAAAGTCTCACTTTTCACAGATGACATGTTTTTATACTTAGAAAATTCTGAAATATCTATGACAAAGCTCCTTCAGCTAATATAAATGACTTCAGCAAAGTGGCAGGTTACAAGATCAACACACAAAAACCAGTAGTGTTCAATACACCAGTAATGAACAATCTGAGGAGGAAATTTTTAAAAATTTCATTTACAATAGCAACAAAAAGACTCAAATATATAGGAATTAATTTAAGTGTGTAAAAGACTTGTATTCAGAAAATTACAAAACACTGCAAAAAGAAATCAAGACCTAAACAAATGGAAGGTATTCCATATTCATGGATTGGAAGACTAAATATCGTGACGATGTCAATTTTACCCAGACTGATTTATAGATTCAATGCAATCCCAATAAAAATAACAACAGCCTACTTTACAGAAATAGAAACCTCAATTATGAAATTTATTTGGAAGGGAAAGGGGTCTCGAATAGCCAAAAACATCCTAAAAAAGAAGAGCAAAGTCAGAGGACTTAGGCTTCCTGACCTTGAAGCATATTACAAAGCTACAATGGACAAAACAGCATGGTACTGGCATAAAGATAAACATATTGATCAATGGAATCGAACTGAGAGTTTGAGAAATATACCCTCACCTCTAGGTTCAATTGATTTTTTTAAAACAAATCTATTTTATTGATACATATTAATGAAGCATAAATCCATCCAAAAACTTTTTAAAATAAAACTACTGGCAAATATAAAATATACTTTTGATCTTGTTCCTTTGTGAATTTGACTGTGATTATATTTTCTAGAAATGGTTACTTTTCCTTTATGTAATTTTAATACATATAAAACATATATTATTATTATTAGGTGGATTTAAAATTACATTAGGCATTAAACTGTCGTATAACTCATTTTATAATGTGAATAAACGAGAAGATGAAGTTTCTTAAATTGAAATGGATATAAGCAAATTGAAATGGATGTAGGCAAATTTCCAGGCATGTATCTATTCCACAAATTGAATAACATCACACAAATTTTTGAGAAACCCCATGGTTAACACTTTTCTACCCAGAAAGTATCTGTTAATTTCTTGTTCTTTTGTTTTTGGTCCTTAAGTCAATTGATGACTCAATTAAAATATTTTTTTATCCTGTCTTAACTACATTTGCTTTTGTCTCTACTTTAGTCAGGTATGGTTTCCCTCTACACTCAAAAATGTTTGCTGAATGAAGGAATAAATTACAGAAAACATCTTACCTGTTCTCCTCTAACAGCTTATCCACTAACAACCATCAGTGACCTACTCTTCAGTGTAGATTCTCCCAATTTAAAATTATCTGCCTGCTCGTAGTTCTTAAGAGTTTCTCCAGAATTCATCCTATAGATTAGATTGGGTAGGGAGTTTGAGGGAGTGGGTTGTGGGTACCGTCATGATGCAAATTCGCTGGGCTTCCATGAGAGTGGCTCTATAATACTTTAAATATTTGCTCAAGTCCTAAAATTCACTCCAAAGGCCCTATCACATCGTTGTCTCTGAATTGCAGTGCTTAGCAACCTGATATCTCCCACATGTCTCCTAGTGATCTCATCAAATCAGTCTTGACTTAATTCTCAAAGCATGAGTTGAACCTATTCCGTATTGTTGAATTTTAATATTGACCCTGTATGCTTCTGCTTTTCATTTATGCTCAGGTGTGACAATAATCACATGGATTTGGGGAGAGTTTTCTTAACTAATGAGAATATTGAATTCAGTGGAATTGTTGTGATCATCATCATAAGTAGCTCACTCATCCAGGACCTTGTACATGGGAAGCAGGTGCTCAACCACTGAGCTACATCCGCTCCTCAATAAGAGTGGGTTTTCTCGTTTGTTTGTTTTTAGAAGGTACTGGGGATTGAACCCGGGACCTCATACATGGGAAGCAGGTGTTCATCCACTTAAGCTACGTCTACTCCCCCACAATTACTTTTGTATCCGTTCTTTGTCAATACTTGAGACCAGGTGTGGTATGTTTCTCTTCTTTATAGGTTCTAAACTACCTCTTTTAGGAAGCAATCATCTACCAACTAAAACCTCCCTTCTCTCTGAGGTAAGCTGTCCTACTAATAAGTGTTTGGGAAGATAGTCAGCCTTGACCCTAACAACAAGGAGAGTGCCTGGCACGTAGTAGGCACTGACATATATTTGGACCTCCTGAATGAATGAAACCCAGATTTTTGTAGATATTTATGTTTTGTTTTGATTAATGATGTCACCTGGTATAATTTTTCTCTTCTTTTTCCTCCCAGTGCCTTTCACTTTCAGTTAAGTACCCAGTGTAAGTACCAGATATTCTAGGGTTTTGGGAAGCCAATCTGGACAGGCTTCTGAAGAGCATGAAAATAGTTTCCCAGTTTCTTTAAGAGAAAGCACATTTCTCTGGTGAAGAAAATAAGGAGAGAATGCTAAAGACAACAGAAAGAGACATGGTCAGAGCAGGAGTAACCAGAAAGGTTCTTTGTCTGAGAGGGTGCTAAGAGAAAAGGAAATGCTGCAATCCCTGTTTTGCCTTAGTCTTCTCTTGCACCAAGAGCAGCATTCAAATCAAGTCAGTGTTGGGACTCCCATGGCCTCCTCATTGGTTCTTCCCCTGGTCTCTTCTCAAGCTCAGATCTGCTCTGGAGGTGCCCCGCTTTACCTCTCTGCCTGCTCTCTTTTCATTTTCTAAACTGCCAGAATTCCCCAACCCCTTGCAATGGAATAGAACACTTTCTTAGTGCCCTTTTTCCTTCTTGTCCTACCAAATCTTGTTTAGGCCCTTTTAAGGACTAACTGCTTTGGGGAAGCAGGCAGAAATGAGGAACGCATTTTCTTGTCTGGCCTGGAATATTTGGTCCCTGAGTTTCAGACTATTTTTTACTTTAGTTATCTCCCTTACCACATCCAGGAGTATCGTTAGCACCTGTACTTGGAAACTTTGTGCTTCCTCACAGACTGTTTTATGAAAAATGCATTGATTAACTTATTAGTTTATTTATTCCTTCTTGTTCCATGAAGGACTTAAGGCCTGTGGCACATTTATCAACCTATGAGCTAATAAGCTTAATGGATTTTCCCACCAAATTCCTGTTTGTGGTATCAGGAATACCTCTAGATCACAGGACATTTAGAGATCTGAAATGGACAAACCGTGAGCCCATTGACTACCTGAACTAGATTTCAACAAGAGAGTAGTTAAGATCTTTTTAATACTTCTGAAGGTTGGAATGCCCCAGAACTCAACCCTTGGACCTCTTCTCTATTTCTATTTGTTTTTAAAGGAGACCTTATCCAGTCCCATGACTTTAATTCCTATGTTTAGAATGCTGATGACTCCCAAATATAACTCCAGCCCCCACTTCCCTCCTGAACTTCAAACTCAAATCTCATTGTCTACACATATGTCCATGGCATCTCAAATTTAACATGTCCAAAACCAAACCCACAATTCCCTGCAATCTAAATTTGCTTCTCCTTTGGTATTCCCTATCTCAGTAAGCCCAGTTGTTCAGGCCAAAAACCTTTTGAGTCAGTCTTGACATGTTTTTCTTTTTTTATATGCTACATCTAATCTTTCAGCAAGTCCTGGTGGATGTCCCTTGATTAGATACACTTTTCATTTCTGTTCAGGTGTGATAATCTCAAATCTGGCCACATAGCATTTCCTTTTGCTTTACCATTCTAGTCCAAGCTGTCGTCTGCTTTTACCTAGAACACTGCAACGGCCTCCTAATTGTCTACTTGCTTCCACTCTTGCCCTAAGTCCCTACCATTTTATTCTTAGCACAGTAGCCAGAGAGTTCCCTTTAAAGCATAATTGGGTTATAATTATCCTCTGCTTCAAACCCAGTGGCTTCTCATCTACAAAGCCTAACCTCATCTCCCCCTGACTCCCTCTTTGGCTTCATCCTCTATGAATATTCCCCTCTCTCACTCCTCTTCGTTTGGATCCCAGGCACATTCTAACCTCGTGGTTTTTGCCCTTCCAGTTTTCTCTGCCTTAAACTCTCTCCAAATATTCATGTGGCTTGCTTGCTCCTTCACTTCATCCGGATCTGTACTCAAATATTATCTCCTCAGAGAGGCCTTTTTATTTCTTTCTTAGTCATTGTGCTTAAAACAGCATCCTCCTAAAACCCCCATCCTGTGTTTTCTTTTTCTCCACAGTTCTTATTGCTCTCTGGCTTTATAGATAAAAACTATTTTTTTGTTTTGTTTTGTTTTGTTTTCTGTCTCCCCACTCAAGTCAAGTTCTAATTGAGCAATAAAGTCAAGGGTGCTTTCTGTTTTGTTTGCTGCTGTAGCCATAGCACCGACAACAGTGTCTGGCTCATGCCAAGTACTAAATATATATTTGTGGAAACAATGAGTGACTGTATGATTAAGTCACTGCACTTACCTTTGAGAAGGGCTCTGAAGCAATGCCTGAGCTCTGTGGGAAGGACCCGAGTCCTCAAATCACTACTTCTCTCTCTGTGCATACAGTATGCTATTCCTACTGTGCCTCAACACCCTTCCTTTCTAATCCTTTCCAGATTAACTTCCCTCTTTTACTTACTCCACCCCATAGAAGTGGTGTTTTAGAATTAATTTGATAATGTAATAAATGCTTATGCATAGAAAAGCAATTTCTATTAGGAGAGGAGAATTATTTCATGATAATGGTGGTAAGAACAGAAAATAAGGAAAAAGAAATTAGAGACTTGGACAAATTAAATTTCAAAGTTCTGAAGGAATTTGTAAATATCTTGGAGACAATGTTTTTTTGAAATCCTACCAAATGGGAAAGGTGACAAAAGACTGCTTTTCACTGGTTAGACCTCACCTACAGTCTAGTTTTCCATGCCTAATATTGAATCCAGTCTGGGTACAAGATTTTACAGCAGACAAAAGAATGTGTTTGGACATAGCAAACAGTATGGTGAGAGTACATCATACAAGAAAAGGTTGAATAATGATAATTCAAATTCTTACCGTGTGCCAGACATTATTCAAATTTTTTTTGTAAAGGCTTACTTAAGGAAGCGGGTGTGACTCAGTGGATAGAGCCCCCGTTTACCATATGGGAGGCCCGGGTTCGCGTCCCAAGGCCTCCTTGTGAGGGCACGCCAGCCTGAGCGGTGCAGTGGGCTGATGCAGCAACCTCACGGCAGGAAGCGGGTGTGGCGCAGTGGATAGAGCACCCGTTTACCATATGAGAGGCCCCGGGTTCGCTTCCCGGCGCCTCCTTGTGAGGGCAGGCCGGCTCGCGCGGCACCGTGGGCTGATGCGGCAGGACCTCACAGCAAGGGGGAGATAAGCAGACACAGAGAAGACACGCAGCGAATGGACACAGCAGCACAAACAGCAAGGGGGGGATAAATAAAATAAAATAAATAAATCT
>JAQZBX010039686.1:0-22949 GCA_029593785.1 Cabassous unicinctus
ATGACTTCATGAATCTCTAACTTTCCATCTGGGGTTGTTTCTTCTTCCTGAAGGATATAATTTAGTAGGTCCTTTTTGTGAATGTCTGCTGGTGACAAATTTTGTCAGATTTTGTGTTCTAAAACTGTCTTCATTTCACCTTCATTTTCAAAAGGACATTTTTGCTGAATTGGCATCTGTTTGCTTTATCATTTTGAAGACACATTCCATTGCTTCTGCCTTCCATTATTTCTTCAGGGAAATAATTCCAATTTTATTTTTGTGCCTTTGAAAATAGCCTCTCTTTTTAATTTGACTGCTTTTAAAATTTTTGTCTTTGTTTTCAGTGTGAAACAATTTATTGTGATATGCCTACATGTAGTTTTCTTTGTATTATTATTTTTCTTTTTTATGGCTTGTAATGCTTCTTGAATCTGGGACCTGATTTCCTTTGTCTCTTTTGGAAAATTCTCAGCTACTCTCTCATCAGATACTGCTTCAGCCACAGTCTCTCACCTTTCCTCTCCTGTTACTGTGCTTACATGTGTGTTAGACCTTTCACTATGTCTCTTTTATTTCTTTCCATTTCTTTCCCTATGCTTCATTCTGGACAGTTCTTCTTAGCTTTATTTTAGTTCACTATTTACTTTTTAAAAAATAATCTCTAATCTCCTGTTAAGCATATCTGTTGAAGCATTATTTGGTATTATCTTTTTGGTTGTTGTTAGTTCAAGCACTTTTACTTGATCCTGTTTTATAGTTTCCAGTTATCATATGGTTATCTTAATAGATGAAAAACATGAAAGGAAAACCCATTAAACTTTTATAAAACAAGATAGCTAATTTGAAAAATTAGCATAAGAATAGGTAGAGCCTTTTGATATATTAGAGTTGTGCAAAACTTCCTTCAGCCAGTAAACCTAAATCAAACATACTTAAAGGTGAAATGTTTAAAGCAGTCTCTTAAAATCAGGAACAAGTACTATTTTGGGAATACTAGCCAACATCATAAGGCAAGAAAAAGAAAGAAATGGTATAAAGACTGGAAAAGAATAGCCATTACTTATGAATCTACAGACGTATTACTAAAATAAGAGTTTTGTAGAATTTCTAGGTATAATATCATTATACAAAAATTAATTGCATTTCTCTGAAGCAGAAATAAACTGTTGGAAAATGATTTTTTAAAAGATACCATTTACTGTATCATTTTAAAAATTGAATTATCAAGGAATAAGCAAAAGATATCAAAGTCCTTCATGAAAAAATGTCATACACATTTATGGAAAAAAATCATAAAACCTTATTAAAGGTATTAAATAATACTTAATATGAAGAAATATATCATTTTCAAATATTAACTCTAGAGTTAAAATGGCAATTTGCCCCTAAGCAATGAAAATGATTGCAATAAAAATCCCTAAGAAGCTTTTCAAGGAACTTGATAAGCTGATTCTAAGGTCTATATGAAAGAGCAATGGGTCAAGTTAATTCAAGAGACTTCAGAAGCACAAGATAGAATATGGAGAGAACTGACATGTTAAATACTAAGAATAATCATAAAACTATAACAAGTAGGTATTCATCATAGCGAAATGTGGAAAGAGCCCAAATGCTCATCAGCTGACAAATGGATAAACAAAATGTGCTATAGCCCTACAATACAATACTTTTCAACCATAAAAAGGAATAAAGTACTGTTATCAAGCAACAACATGGATAAACCTTGAAAACATTATACTAACTGAAAGAAGCCAGTCACAAAAGACCATATATGGAAGTGGATATGGCTCAAGCGATTAAGCTCCTGCCTGCTACATGGGAGGTCCGTGGTCCAGTTCCCAGTGCCTCCAAAGAAGACAGTGAGCTGCCGTGATGGACAGGCATGGCAAGCTGACACAACAAGATCATGCAACAAGAGACACAAGAAGAAAAACATAATGAGAGAACAACAAAGCAGGGAGCAGAGGTTCCCAGTGCCTCCTAAAGAAGACGAACAAGACAGTGAGCTGATGTGAGGGCAGGCGTGGCAAGCTGACACAACAAGATGACACAACAAGAGACTCAAGAAAAAACATAATGAGAGACACAACAGAGGTTTGGAATGGAGGTGGCTCAAGCAATTACCTCCCTCCCACATCAGAGGTCCCAGGTTCAGTTCCCAATGCCTCCTAAAGAAACAAGGAAGACAACAGACAGAGCAAGTGCAAACAGTGAGGGGGTGGGGAGAAATAATTAATTAATTAAATAAATCTTAAAAAAAAAAAAAAAGACCGTATATTATATCATTTCATTTATGTGAAATGTAAAATAGGGAACTCTAGCTAGAGAGTAGATTAGTAGTTGCTTATGGCTGGTAAGGGTGGGATGGGAGGATATGGAGAATACAGGATTTCTTTTTGAGGTGATGAAAATGTTCTAAAATTGGCTATAGTGTGGCTGAAAATATCTGAATATACTAAAAACCATTGACTAGTACACTTTAAATAGGTGAATTTTATGGCATGTGAACTATATCTCAATAAAACTGTTTTCAATAGCTATAGTAATTAGGATAATGTGGTATTGGTTTATGTAGCCATGGAAAAATTAATTGTACTGGAATAGCAATCCTAGAAATAGACCACTTATAAGAAAATTAGTTTTAAGACAGAAATGGCATTGCAGACCAGTAAAGAAAGCAAGAGCATTTCAATAGATGGTGCTGGATATTAATATAGAAAAAAAATTGTACCTCCCTAATTAGCACTATATAGGAAGATCAGTTCCACGTGAATTAAAGATTTAAACATGAAAGGAAAACCCATTAAACTTTTATAAAACAAGATAGCAGAATATCTTTATGATCATGTGGTAGGGAAAAGAAAACTTTATAAAGACTTATATATTCAAATACAATAAAATTTAAAACCTTTGTTCATTAAAAGATACCATAAACCTTCAGAGTAGTGACTTATTTCAGTCAGGCACAGGAAATGGACAGGATAAGCCTGGAACATTTTTTTTTTACAAGATAGCAAGGAATCTATCATAGACTACTAGGTTCATGTCAAATGGACTCAGGAGAGAATTGAAAAGCCTCCCACTGGCCAAAAATGGGACAATTTGAGCATCAATAAAGACAGTAACTACAGTGGATTGAAACCTGAAATCCATGAATTCATACCAATAGTAAAACAAACAAAAAGCATCTAGGTGGTCAACATTGGAGGGTGCTGTGGAATCAATTCATTATTTTAAAAGACAGTAAAAAACCTGAAAAAAAAAAGTAATTAATCAAACATTTATCCTGCCTTTCCTACATGATCTGTACCACTGGGAAACTAAAAAGAAGATGAGGGGAAGTTTCTTTTTATACGTATATTCCAGCTAACAAATGAAGAAGGAACGATAGATTTCGATAGTTGCCATTTTTAAATTCCTAATGAATAAATGAATTTAGTCATTGTACACCAATAGCTGCTAATGTGACAGAGAAAGAACCATTAGATTCCTGTTACAGAAACATACCACCACCTGTTAAAAAGTCTTGCAAAAAAATTTGAATCTGATAGTAATCAAGGCTTTAAATCCATCTACCAATTTACAGGAAATATAGAGAATATGTTAAACACCACAGCTCTGCAATCAGCAAAATCCAATCTATGGAAAATTGTGGGACAAATGAACTTCAACAAATATGTGAGAGGTAGGGAGAGAGATAATTAGATGGAGAAGGAAACTAAATTAAAGGAAACATTTAAAAGACACATGAACCAATAGCACTATATGGAATTGTATTAGTTATCCATGGCTATGTAACTGTTTATCCCAATGTTTAAAAGCTTAAAACTAAAAATATTTGTTTTCTCATATGGTTTCTGAGGGTCAGGAATCCAGGCATGACTTAGCTAGGTAGTCCTGGCTCAGGGTCTCTCATGAGTTTGCCGTCAAGCTGTTAGCTGGGCTCCAGGCTTCTGAAGGCTTGACTGTGCTAGAGGATCCACTCCCAAGATGGCTCACTGACATGACTGTCTGACAAAGTCCTTAGTTTTTTGCCAAAATACCCTTCCCACAAGAGCTGCCCCAGTGCCTGCCCAATGCAGCAGTTGGCTTCTCTAGAGCAAGTGGTCCAAGGGAAAGGCAGAAGTAACAAAGTCTCAAAGTGACATACCATCATTTCTGTTGTTTTCTATTAGTCCCACAGATACAGTGTGGGAGGGTACTGCACAGAGCATGAATACCTGAAGGTGGGAATTATTGGGAGTGATCTTGGAGGCTGGCTAACACAGTCTGGCACTTAATGATTCACATTCCTCCCATATGCCAAATATACTCATCCCCTCCCAAAGCTACCAAAAAACTCCCATCCCATTACAGCATTAACTCAAAGTCTAGAATTTTATCATCTATATCAAGTACAGGTGTGGCCGAGGCTACTCAGATGTAGTTCCTTAAGTACAGCTCCTCAGATAGAGTTCCTCTTAATTTGAAGACCTTTAAACTAAAGATACATATTAGCTATACTTCACACATCCAATATAAAATAAATAGGATAAACACTATATATACTCATATTAAAATGGGAGGGCGGGGCGGCGGGGAAACCAGAAGCACAGAGTTTCACAGAATTTCTGAACTCTAGCCAGGCACAGGGTTGGCAATTCCTGGAAATAATTCTCCATCAATCAGCACTGTCTTCTGGGCTCTTGGATCCACACCTGAGTCATCCTTCATTTTCTATGTTTATAGCCGTGTAGTATTTATTCCCTGCCTATCTGCCTATAGAAACTTGGCTGACCAAAAATCTCTTTTCATATCATACTCTGTCCCTTTTAATCCATACTGACATTGTTCCTGCTGATATAATACTTCTAGAAATTTTATGGGTCTCCTGTGAATCTTATATTTGTTCACTCCATTAGACAAGAGCAACACTAAATCTCTTCAGTATAAACCCTTCTCTGCTTTAGGCTTCTGCTAATGTGCAACATCCTCAAACTTCTTAAAAGCCGTGTGGTTTGACTGAGAGGTTCTATGAGGCATACCTTTTACGTCTGACTGAAAATACTTTATGACATCATCTTAGATTTTTCTGGGGTCTTAGCAAAAGACTTTACAAATACTCTTTCAACTTTGTTTTCCTAGCAGTGCCCTGGATTTTTTCTTTACTTAGAATTGTTTCCTAATTTTACTATCGGAACTTGAAGTTTCAACTACAGGGAAATACTTCACACTCACCAGATAAGCAAACATTTGAAAGTCTGACTAGCACCAGGTGTTGATATTGAGGGAAAATGCAACTAAAGCATATTCCTATGGAATATGAATATATTTGTGCTGTCATAGGTATGCTTTCTTGATAGAGGCCCACACAATAGGTAGCAAAATATTAAACTTGCATCCTGGGGAGTCCAGACACATTCTCAAGTAAAATTACAAAAATCTCTGGAACATATATTCAGTGCCTAATAAAGGAAAACAGGCCAGTATGTGGAGCCAATTTCAGTGCCTATACTTAAGAACCTTATTCCTGTAAAAATGAAACAGCCTAATTATAATTAATGCCCAAGAGTGACTTCCTGAAAATCTTCTTATTACTCAGATGTGACCACTCTTTAAGCCAAACTCAGCAAATAAAGTCACTACCTCCCCGCCTCAATGTGGAATATGACTCCCGGGGATGAGTCTCCCTGGCGCCAAGTGATTATTACAAGCACCAACCAGCAATGCATGGGGAAATAGACCTTGACCAAAAAGGGGATGGATTAAATTTAAAAAGAGTTCTTAAAGCTAAGAAATTTCAAAGTGAGTTGGGAGGTCATTCTGGAGGTTACACTTACGCAGGTCCTAGGCAGATTTCACTAACCGCCACAGTAAACAAAACCTCAAACAAAAGGGCTCTTGAGGGCTCTGGGGACATCTGGACACTATAGGCAAGGCACACAGCCACATGAAGCCAACACCCCTTCAGCGGGCCCTGTTTGGGAATATATGATAATCTTTCCCCAATATAACAGAGATAAACTCATTTTTAAATTCCCTAATGATGATTCTTCTACCCTGTTTTTTTTTTATCCTATACTTAACACTATACCCATCAAATATATGTCTCAGATACTTAACTCTTTGGACTGTTCATATGCTGGTTGAGCCCTGAATCCTAGCAGAGCTGTGGCCAACACCTGCTCTCCACTTCTTCAGACTTACCCAGGTTAACTAACAAAATGATGATGATGGAGAAGTCCCATCCCAAAAAAATAAGGAGTATCTACAACTGCAAGCAAAACTAATTCCTTCCATCCTGCCCCATAATATCTAAGCCACCTCTCAATCAGAAGCAGTCAGAGCAGACATCATCTCAAGTTCCTCAAGATAGAGGAATGAACAAACGTAAAGGGGAGAGGGTAACTATGGACCAATATAGATTTATTTTTATTGTAGGTATTATCATGTGCTAATGGAAAACCTTGTAACATTGATATAAAGATAGTGGTTCAGAGAGTAGGGAGAGAGATGAATAGATGGAACACAGGGCATTTTTAGAGCATTGGAATTGTTCTGTATGATACTGCAATGATGGATACATGACACACATTTGTCAAAGCCTATAAAACTGTACAGTGCAAAGTGTAAACCATAAAGTATAGACTTTGATTAGTAGCAATGCTTCAATTTGGTTCATTGATTGTGGCAAATGTACCTTACTAATGTAAGATGTGAATAATAGGGGAAAATGGGTATGCAGGTGGGGGGGTTATATGGGGATCCCCTATACTTTTGATGTAACTTTTCTGTAATATAACACTTCTCTAAAGTTTATTATGAATAAAAAAATAAAAGTCTGACAATATCACCGGAACACTTATACATATCTGTTTGGTGTATAAATTGGTATAATCAATTTGGAAAATAATTTGGCATTATCTAGCAAACTTGAAGATGAGCATCTTCTATTACCCAGGAGAAATATTTACCAGGAGACATGAACAAGAAGGTTCATAGCAGTATTCGTTGTAGCCGTAAAAATTAGAAACAACCCAAGTGTCCATCAACAGTAGGGTAGATAAATACATTATGTATATTCATACAGTAGAATTCAGCAGTGAGACAAAGTGAATTACAAGTCCATGGACATGGATGAATATCATAAACAAAATGTTGAGCAAAAAAGCTATTCAACCAAGAATATTACAAAAGGATTCCATTTGTATAAATTAAAGAACCGAAAGAGTAAGCAGTATCTTGTTTAAGGATACAAGCATAAGAAAACTATAAAGGAAAAGGAAAAGAATTATAACCACAGAATTCAAGACAGTGATTTTCTGTCACAAAAGTGAAGGGGATGGAATAAGGTTGGGGTACACAAGAGACTTAAAACTAGGGTGATTTTAAATGTTGGTTTGCTTGTGACAGTCCTAGTTTGCCTGTATTCCTGGTGTAATGATTAACACCCTTTTTCACTCTCAAAAGTGTTCCAGTTTGGATAATAAATTATATTTTCATTCTTTTTAAAGTGACTTTTTTTCCCCTTAAACTGGAATGAGGATATATGGGTCCTCTTCATTGTACCTTCTTCTTTATACCACACATGTATTTTATAAATGTTCATTTGAAACTAGTCAATATTTACTAATAAAATTTTTAAATGAAGCTACTAACAGCACAGTAAAAAAAATCTTTGTATGTAGGATAAATGTAAATAGGATCTTAACGAAGCTTTTATCATCTGGATGGATGTAGAGATAAAGAATATACCTTGTGCCAGCATTGTGCTAAACTCTTTAAAAATAGTATTTCACTAATCTTCATAGCAAGACTTTTAGGTAGGTATTATTATGTTCATTTTACAGATGAAGAATCTGTACCAAGAGTACATAACTTAATCAAAGATGTACCATATGTATCAGAACAGAATTTGAACCCATGCAAGTGTGACAACAGAACTACATGCTCTTAACCACAGTGCCAGAGTCCATAACGGACATTCTTAACCATTTTTTTTTGTGCCATTGATCCCTTTGGCAGTCTGATGAAGTTTAGAGAGTCTTTTTCATAGTAATGTTTATAATGCATAAAATAGAATACATAGTATTGGAAATAAAACCAATTATACTAAAATACAGTAGTCAAAATAGTTAACAAATGTGTGTTATACATGTACTTCTTAATTAATGTACCAAATAATAAAATCTAGCAGAGAGTCTAATGTAGTAAACACAAATTGTGTTTTGAGATATCTACAACTATAGTAATGTAATAGGAAAATATCTGTGATTTTTATTGCTGAAAAGTTACCAGTACTGCTAATAACAATATGGTTTATTGCATATACTCACAATTGAAGGAAATGCTAAATTTCACTTAGAGGTTAGCAAAAATTAAGCTATAATATTTTCCTATCCACATTCACAGATCTTCTGCTCTTTGACCTTAATTATAGAATTTTTAATGTGTATAATTTACTGGAGAGAGGTCATGACTATCCCATCCACCACTTTCTAGTTTAGGATTACAACTCAAAATGAGATTCACAAGTTAATTAATTCTGGATACCTCTCCATGTGGTGCTCTTGAGTAAGGCCCTAGAAAGGGGAATGTGTTAGAATGACCAAGTATACATATAGACAATGTGAAGCTCAAAACTCCTTCAGAATGCTTTATGTGAGAGGTTTGAAACTGGTTCCAGACATGTATTGCCACATGGAATTCTTCACATAAGAATTCATTATTGATACTACAGTGCCCTGTTGTATACTGCTAGTCAATAACCTATAGCAATACAGCAATCAAAAAAAAAAAAAGAATACAAATAGCTGGACACTTTTTGAAACTTTCATTGGGTTAAAAGCAAAACATTTGACAAGTTATTGACTTGCTTTTCTCCTGATTTAATGTCCCACCGGTTAGCAGGAACAACTGGAGAACCTAATTCTGAGCAACAAGGAAGAATTGCTTGGCTAATTGGAAGTGGCAGAAACCTTGGTAGAAAGCAACTACACACCAAGGATAATTATAAGAAGGTAACATGGGCTCTGAAGGATAGTGTCACGAAACTCAAAACCCCAAAATGAAATGACACTTGTACACACACACACATAAACAGCTAAAAGTACACAAAAATGGGTCTTTTCATATTCGTTTCAAAGCCAGAAGGTGATTGAGGAAGGAAAAAGCCTTTTTGCAGCTTCTGGCCTAAGGTTAGAACTTATAGAGAAAGCTGAACTCCCAGCTACTATTTTGTTTCATTCTCTACAAATAAAACTTGAGAAGTAGTTTGATGTAGTAGAAAGAACATGGGTTTGGGAGTGAGACAGACCTGGATTTAATTCCCTGCTTCAACACTTACTAGTAGTACTCTGGGCCTGATAAGTATTTTTCTCATACAGGTTGTTCTGACTAATGGAAGTAACATATCCTAAGCACATAGCAATGAGTCAAGCTCATGGTAGTGACTCAGTAAATGGCAATTTAATAATTAGTATAAATATGTTTTTAGTTAGTAAATTTTAATTAAAATATGCAATAAATTTCATTTAATATGAAATCATACCTTTTTTTAAAAAAAAGTAAACTTTATTTCAAAGTCAAAAAATAACAGACAAAAGGAAGCTTAACAAATTATGGAAGCATTACTTTAAAAAATTCTGTCCAGGCACATTTATCTCATTTAATCCTAAAAAAAAAGACAAAAACCCTCAATTGTTTCATCAGTGTTCCAAAAGATACATAAATGAGCACAAATTTGTTAAATGACATGACCAAGGTCTCCTTGTTAATGAAGAAAATGAAGAAAAAAATTAATCATATTCATATCTCATAAAACTAAACCATATATCCCCCTTTTTTTTTACCTTTAGCATTGATATAGTACCTTCTTTGCCTTTGCTACAAAAATATTACAATATTAATGTTAACTATAGTCTATAAGTTATATTAGTTGTATTTTTCCTAAGTAGCACCATATTCTTAATACCTTGTAGGAGAAGAACATTCTTGTATTTATATTATTAACCACAATCACCATCTACTACCAAAATCACTGTTATACAGTCCGTTCATTATCCTCTAGCTGTCTTTTTTTTTTTTAAGATTTATTTTTTATTTTATTTATTCCACCCCCCCTTGCCACTTGCACTCTCTGTCTGCTCTCTGTGTCCATTCGCTGCACATTCTTTTGTGTCTGATTGTCTTATCTTCTCGTTTTCTCTTTAGGAGGCACCAGGAACCAATCCTGGGAACTTCCGATGTGGGAGAGAGGCACTTAATTGCTTGAGCCACCTCAGCTCCCTGGTTTGTTGTATCTCTCATTGTCTTTCTCCTCTGTGTCTCTTTTTGTTGCGTCATTTTGTTGCATCACCTGTCTGCATGGGCCATCTCTCCACGCAGGCCAGCTCGTGGCGTGGGCCTGCTTGCCTTCACCAGGAGGTCCCAGGAATTGAATCCGGGACCTCCTACATGGTAGACGGGAGCCCAATCACTTGAGCCACATCTCCTTCCCTAGCTGTCATTCAATTCACAATCCTTTCAGCCACAATCACATTTATAAATCAGCAGTGTTTGGTATACTTATTATAATGTGCTACCATCAATTCTATCCATTACTACATATTTACAATAGACCTTATTAAACATTCTACATACATTCAGTTTCAGCTCCCCCTTTTCAACCCACATTCTGTCTCCTACTAACTATACTCTGTAGTTTAATTCCATAAGTTTACTTATCGTATTTAGTTTGTATCAGTGAGACCATACAATATTTGTCCTTTTGTGTCTGGCTTATCTCATTCAACGTAATATCCTCAAGGTTTGTTCATGTTGTCATGCACTTCCCCACTTCATTTCTTCTTACAGCTGAATAGTATTTCATTGTATTTATTTTGTTTATCCTTTCATCAGTTGACAGGCACTTAGGTTGTTTCCATCTTTTAGCAATTGTGAATAATACCACCATGAATATCAGTGTGCAAATATCTGTTTGCGTCCTTGCTCTCAGTTTTTCTGAGTATATTCCTTGTATATTGCCATACCAGACAACAGTTTTATATTTACTTTCCTGAGGAACTGCCAAACCATTTTCCACAGAGGCTACACCACTTTACACTCCCACCAACAGTGAAGGAATGTTCCTATTTCTCCACATTCTCTCCAGCACTTGTAGTAAAATCAAAGACCTGACTGCATACCAGAGGAACTAGAAAAAGAAGAGCAAACAAATCCCAAAGCAAGCAGAATGAGAGAAAAAAAATAAAGATTAGGTCAGAAACAAATGAAATGGAGAATAAAAATCAACAGAGAGAATCAACAGAACCAAAGGTTGGTTCTTTTTGAGATCAACAAAATCAACAAACAAAGGGAAAAAAAAATATGCACACAAAAAAATAGAGAAATAAAATCAGAAATGAAAGGGGAGACATTACCACTGACCCAGCAGAAATAAAGGGTATCATAAGCGGATACTATGAACAACTGTACACCAACAAAGTAGACAATGTTGATGAAATGGACATATTCCTAGAAACTCACGAACAACCTAAACTGACCCTAGAAGAAATGGAAGACCTCAACAAACCAATCACAAGTAAAGAAATTGAAACAGTCATCAAAAACCTCCCAAAAATGAAAAGTTCAGGGCCAGATGACTTCACAGGTTAATTCTAGCAATCGCTTACAGAATATCTAATACTAATCTTGCTCAAAATCTTCAAACAATAAGTTGAACAGGAAGAATGCTACAAAACTCATTCTATGAAGCCAATATCACCCTAATACCAAAGCCAAATAAAATATTATGAAAATAGAAAATCACAGACCAATTTCTCTAGTGAATATAGATGCAAAAATCCTCAAGAAAATGCTTGCTAACCAAATCCAAAAGCACATTTAAAAAATTATACACCACAATCAAGTGGGTTTTATACCACATATGCAAGGATGGTTCAACACAAGAAAATCAAATGATCATCTTGATTGATGCAGAAAAGGCATTTGACAAAATACAACATCCTTTCTTGATTAAAACATTCTGAAAGATAGGAATAGGAGGAACCTTTTGCAACATGGTAAAGTGCATATATGAAAAACCCACAGCTAACATTGTACTCAATGGTGAAAGACTGAGTGCTTTCCCACTGAGATTGGGAACAAGATAAGGATGCCCAATGTCTCCACTGTTATTCAAAATTGTGCCAAAAGTTCTAGCTAGAGCAATTAGGCAAGAAAAAGAAAGAAAAGGCACCCAAATAATAAAGGAAGAAGTAAAACTTTCCCTATTTGCTGATGATATGAGCCTATACTTAGAAAATCCTGGAAAATCCATAACAAAACTACTAGAACAAATAGATGATTTCGGCAAAGTGGTGGGATACAAGATTAATGTGCAAGAATCAATAGCATTTCTATACACTACTAATGAGCAAACTGAGGAGGAAGTCAGAAAAAATTCCATTTACAATAACAACTAAAGAATCAAATATTTAGGAATAAACTTAACCAAGAATATGAAGGACCTGTATACAGAAAACTACAAAACATTGCTAAAAGAAACCTAAGAAGACCTAAATAAATGGAAGGACATTCCATGTTCATGGGTTAGAAGACTAAGTATCATTAAGATGTCAATTCCACCTAAATTGATCTACAGATTTAATGCAATGCAGATAAAAATCCCAACAATCTTCTTTGCAGAATTGGAAAAGCCAATTATTAAATTTATCTGGAAAGGTAAAGGTCCCCGAATAGCCAAAAATATCTTTAAAAAGAAGAACAAAGTTGGAGGATTCTCACTTCCCAACTTTGAAGAATATTATTTAGCTACAGTGGTAAAAATAGCATGGTACTGGCATAAAGATAAACAGATAGACCAATGGATTCAATTGAGAGTTCAGAAATAGATCCTCACATCTATGGTCAAGTGATTTTTGACAAGGCTGTCAAACCTACCCAGCTGGGTCAGAACAATATATTCAACAAATGGTGCTGGGAAAACTGTATATCCATATCTGAAAAAAAAAGAAAGTGTACCTCTCTCTCAGAACTGATACAAAAATTAACCAAAAATGGATCAAGGACCCTAAATATAAAAACCAGAACCAAAAAACTAGAAGAAAATGTAAGGACACATCTACAAGATCTTGAGGTAGGTGGTAGTTTCTTGGACCTTATAACCAATGCAGAGCTAAACAACAATGAGATACCATTTCATGCGTTACAGAATGGTCATTATTAATTAGTGTAAATATTGACAGGAAGCAATATTATACCCAATAGGAGGAAGAAATTCTAAGTTAAGAGTCCCTAGTAGTTCTGATTTAGAGCATATTGTCTGATATGAATAGTTTACAGTCCAGACTTTGGGTGAAAATGGTACAAATGAAATCTGAGAACAACTGTCCCATAATTGAGGAATTGTAGGAAACAGAAGAGGTGCTAGAACACTAAACATGGGCAAATGTCCAGATGCAAAGTGAAAAGTGGAGATATTAAATCCTAAGTTATTTCCTTTTTGTTTCAGTGAATTTTCTTCCCATCCATTTGCCCCAGGGAAGGAAGAATTCCAAAAGAAGCAACTGAAACAAGGTTATGAATTGAATTTTCCAAAGAAGGTAGGAGACACAAGTCTTGAAAGCTCAAATGATGAAGAAAGAACAGGTTTCTTGAATTTCTTCAAAGCTTCAGAGCCAAAACTTGAAAAAGGAAAAAAGTGTATCCTTAAACAATATGTAGTGGATTGGAATGGTGGCTCCCCAAAAGATATGCCCACATCCACATCCCTGAAATCTGTGAATGTTAACCTTATTTGTCAAAAAGGTCTTTACAGATGTAATTAAATTAATAATTTTGAGAGGGTATCATCCTGATTATTCAAGTGGGCCCTAAATTCAATGACAATTATCCTTATAAAACAGACTGAGACACAGGAAGAGAGAGAGCTCTGTCATTTTTTATTCTGGGGCACCAGGGAGAGATGAGCCATTCGCCTGATAGTTTGCAGCTGACTTTGGGAAGAGAACAGAACAACTGAGACTGATATAGAAGGCCTGGAAAGGAATAAGCCCTATGCTAGGAGAGAGAGGAAGCCCTGAGAGACAAGCTCTATGACAGTCTACAACTGAGATCAGGAAGTAGCTGGGCCCATGAACCCCCAGAGGAGAAAGAAGAAGGCCCAGAGGGGAAAACTGAAACCTGGCAGATAGCCTGTCTTCCTCCTTCAACCCGTGGGAGCTGACTTTGGTGAGAAAGTACCTCTTATGGTACCTTGAGTTAGACTTTCCACTGCTTTGGGACTGTAAGCTTTCACCCCAAATAAATATCCTTTGTAAAAGCCAACAGATTTCCGGTACTTTGCATCAGCATCACCTTGGGCAGACTAATACAGACTTCTCCTTTTGAGATTAGTTTGGCCCAAACTACAGTGCTTCCCAAACGTCAGAAATGATGGGCACTTTATATAAAAATGAATATTCAGAGGGTGCAGAGGCATTGGGGGAGGGAGACGGCAGCAGCATGGCAGCCAGGTACCAGCCGTCCAACCCTCCTCCTTCACGCTGGCGCTTGCCCGGGATCCTTTAGTTTGCATGTAAGTTGTAAACCTGCAGCCCTCCCGCCAGTCCTCGGGTCCACAGGTTCCCCATTGTGGTGCCACTGCCTGCCCTGAGGGTGGGCCAGTCAGGTAACTCGCCCTCCTACCCTACCCACAGGCCAGGATTATGGAGGATGTGAAGCTGGAGTTCGCCACCCTCCCACAGTGCAAAGATGACGATGAGAGGTGGACCTATCCTGTGAAACGAGAGATGCAGGAAATTTTACCTGGATTGTTTTTATGCCCATATTCCTCTGCTATGAAAAGCAAGCTACCTATGCTACAGAAACATGAAATAACCTATATAATATGCATAAGACAAAATATTGAAGCAAACTTAATTAATTAAATTAATTAATTGCTGATAATTAATTTCAGCAATTATCTAGATATTTAGTCTTGGATATTGCAGATAATCCAGTTGAAAATATAATACATTTTTTTTCCCCCATGACTAAAGAATTTATTGATGGGAGACTCCAAACTGGAGGAAAAGTTCTTGTCCATAGAAATGCAGGGATCTCCAGGAGTGCTGCATTTGTTATTGCATATGTTATGCAAATGTTTGGACTGAAGTACAGAAATGCATTTGCTTATGTTCAAGAAAGAAAATTTTGTATTAATCCTAATGCTGGCTTTGTCCTTCAACTTCAGGAATACGGAGCCATCTACCTAGCAAAATTAACATTTCAAATGATGTCACCTCTACAGATAGAAAGATCATTATCTGTCCATTCTGGTACCATAGGCAGTTTGAAGAAAGCACATGAAGAAAATGATGATTTTGGAAACATGCAAGTGGCAACTGCACAGAATGGCTGACTCAAGAGCAACATTAGAGAAGATGTGAATTTCTATTTAGGAAGAAGAAAATACTAGCAACAATAATAATGTAAATTGGTGAAAACACTAGTAGTTTCTTTTCCGTTTTATGTTGCTTCCAGAGATGTCTCTCTGCAACTAGTTGAGCAACATTTTAAGATTTTGGACTTCTGCAATAGATGGCACTGGTGGTTTTACTCCTTTTTTGTTTTTTGTTTTTTTTCACTTTACAGTTTTATTATAAACAAGAATTTTTGACTCACAAAGAGGTATTATTGCAATAATGCACTTTTCATACTTGAAATTTATTTGTATGATATAAAGCTATTATTTTAAACAAAATGCAAGTTAGGGGAGATAAATTTATAAAATTCAAGTAGTTGATAACAAAAATTACTGAAATTTACAAAAAAACTCATTTTGTGTTGCATTTTTAAAATAATTTTACAATTCAGTTTCATGATGGAGCCTCTTGCAAAAACATTAACAAAATGCAGGAATCTGCCACAATTCTCTTTTTTAGTATAACTCAATACTTTAAATGTCCTCTTATTTGTCTGAACTCTTCTTGATTTTCCACTAATTTAGTATTTAAATCCTGTCATTAGCCAACTTTCCTTACTTAAGCATGATCCAGTTTAATGCTTCCTTTCCTGTTACCTTACTAATTTGTTTATTCTATTTAAAAAGTTTAAAAAGTGTAATTTAAAAAATGGATATCCAGGTCTAAACTTGGATATCCTGAGTGGACTAAGAATGATAAGGGAAAGGAGTTAATAAGATTTAAAAGCTTCCCCAGATGATTCTGAAAATCAGCAAGATTTGACAAACACTGGCCTTCAAAGTCAAGACACAGGCAGTGGAGCAAGCTGTGCTATCCAGAAAACTTCACCTTGAAAGAGCCTGAGGACAAGGGAGGAAGAGTAATTGTGTGGATGAGAGCAGATGACAGAGAGAAAAAGTGAAGGTTGTGGGAGGGGAGGAAGGAAGGCAGAGGAGGAAGAAAATGGCTTAGAGGTAGATCTTTAATGATACTTATTAGATTTGTGTAGATGGGGAGGAAGGACATATCCAAGCTCCCATCTCTCCTGTGCTTTTCCTAGATACACTAAAAGAGAGAAAGATAGCTTTTTCTAAGAGAAGTATGCTGAAAACATTGACCCTAAATCACCCAGCTCCTTTTGGATGCAGTTGTGGCTTTGAAAGTACCTTGCTCTTCTTTCCCTTGATGAATAAACTGAGCAATTTGGAGGTCTTGCAGGTGGGTTTCAGTTTTTGTTTGATGCAGTGCCCACTGGTATTGGTCAGCATTTTGAGAATCCAGAGGGAACAATCCACAGGGATTGTCCTGATCTCCATTTAGTTGTGACAGTAACAGTGATACATGGGTCTGGAATTCTGCAGAAAGCTCCGATTTAGAGACTTTGGTATTTATATAATTGTGAAGAAGAGGGAGCTAGAGGGTGGGTAGTATGAGGCCTGAAAAAGGAACAATTGGGATTTAGAAACTGGAATCCCATTAATTTCATTTGTAGAAAACAAAGGAATATGCTTGCCTTTAGATGCCTCTTGAATCCTGGGATTCAGGGAACCTAGGATATTTGTTAGGATGCTGGTCCTTAGAAGGCCACTTCCTCAATTGAAATATGGTTTACAGTTAAATATATTTTATATAATTAAAAAAAAAATAGAGACATGGAGGAGGCAATGTGATTACAGAGGCAAAGATAGGAGTAATGTGGCCACAAGTCAGGGAATGCCAACAACCACCAGAAGCTGGAAGAGGCAAGAATGGATTCAGCCCCAGTGCCTCCAGAGGAAGTGTAGCCCTGCTGACATCTGGATTTCAGACTTCTGGCTTTAGAACTTTGAGGTAATACATTTGGGCTGTTTTAAGCCACATAGTTTGTGTAAATTGGTTATGACAGCTCTATAGAAACAAGAGTTTAGAGAGAATGCATGGAGATCTCTAGTAGATTAGGTTTTCCTGGTTTGGAAAAAATAGGGGATGATAGTGAATGGTGGAGGGTAAGAAATGTCCATGGACTCCTTGGAGGGACTATGTGAACCAAAGTGAAATTAGCAAATTACAGACCACACAGTCTCTGCTTTAACAATGATTGTCAGGGTTTGAAAAGATCTGACAGGATTACCATGCATTGCCAAAAGCCAGGAAGCCATGGGGCAGCCAAGCCAATGCCCAAAGACCCCCCCCAAAGAGTATTCATATGATCAGAGAGGGCCGCCAATTGATTGACAAATGCTTCCCATCCTCACTGCTGTGATCTATAGGAGGAGTAACAGCTGTCTATACCCAGATACTTTACTCAATCCTTTCCAAACTACTCATGGGTAAAAGTATTTTTACAATAATTCCTGGCCAGTTACCACCCCTGAGAAATAAAGGAAGTGTCATGGGCAACCAAAAAGTTTCCAGTGATATGGAATGTAAATCTTTATTCCCACCAGTCTTTACTTGGTTGGAACTTATTCATCTAATTGAGAGTCCCCAACACTCTAACCCCACGACGTACCCAACCAGGACCATGTTGATCCTAGGAAAGAATTTAAAATTAGTTATTAAAAGGATGCACTGGGAGAAAGCAGTAGTCATTCAAATATAGTATGGCTTTACTAACAAGAAATGTATTTAAATATAATTTTATTTCCTTCCTAACAGGGTTCTTGACTAGTACATTAATAAAATGCAGTAGGCAATATTTATCTGGACCTACCAAGGCATTTATTGACATTTGTAATCATATGTTTGTGAATAAGTTGTGGGGAAAAGGGCTAAATGATAGTATCTTCAGGGAACTCATTCCTGGCAAATAACTGAGTGACTTAACCCCCCAAGGGTGCTAACTCCTGTATTGCAGTCAGCCTCTCCAGAGGTTTCTAGAGTAGATCCACAGTCCCTATGTTGGTCAACACTGTTGTTCATTGACTTAATGAAGAGATAGGACCCATAATTATAATTTTCACCTGACTCAAAGTTGGGAACGGTAGGATAGTTTATAAAACTTTAGAATAGCTTGATGTTGACTCTGGATAAATTCATAAATAGAATTCACAAAATTTTGAGAGTCTAATCACATAAGCAGAGTCCAACAAACTCTATAAAAAATAACGATTTTAAAATTTATTCACTCATTTAGATGTCAAAATGTCAATGTCTATGTTGGGCTTCAGAAAGATGTTTAAGGTATGGTCTTTGGATTGCAGTAGTTTAGTCTGGTAAGTGAAGCAGACTTGCAAGGGATTAAATATATTGCAACATAAATGTAAATTGTAAGGCTTTACATTTAGTAAAAATTTAAAAATAATTAACTGCATTTAATTGCATGGGATGAACTGGCACCAGCATGTGTGAAACAACTTTAAGTGTTTAATAAGTTGCAAAAATAATGTTTGTCACAAATATGGCAGTAAGTTAGTATTCTTATTCTTGAAATAGCTCAAACAATAATATGTCCTGTGTATAGAAGGTGGCTCACCAAGCTCTCTTACAGAACACTATTGGAGAGCAGTCAGGTTGTGCTGCCTGGGGCAAGGGATTGCTGACTATAGGACATACAATGCCGGGCCTAGGACCATGAGGAAACTATTTCCTAGAGAAGAGGGGACATTGGGAACCATAGATGGGGAATTTCCAGGGCCACATGTGAATGCCCAAGACAAGACACATGTGCAGAACAGATCAGGGAGCCCTCAGTGCTTTGGACTGAAGCTATTCCTTAAACTCATTATATGGATAAGCCCTTAAGGAGAGCACTTGCATGGGTCAATCTGTAAATACTGAGAAAGATGTTTTCTTATTTTCCTCCTCTCTTTTATATTTTAAAACTCCTGGCATCAAGGAAAGTCTGTTATAACACTAGCTGGATTCAAGCTTAAGGAACAGATGCCTCAGAGTATAAATTCCAGCAATAACATATTAAAATATCAAAACTGTACAATTATCAATAAAAGATTACAAAACATACAAAGAAATAGGAAGCAATGACCCAGGAAAAGGAGAAGATTAAAACATTAGCCGGAAGCGGGTGTGGCTCAGTGGATAGAGCCCCCGTTTACCATATGGGAGGCCCGGGTTCGCGTCCCGAGGCCTCCTTGTGAGGACATGCCGGCCTGAGCGGTGCGGTGGGCGGATGCAGCAACCTCACGGCAGGAAGCGGGTGTGGCACAATGGATAGAGCACCCGTTTACCATATGAGAAGCCCTGGGTTCGCTTCCCGGCGCCTCCTTGTGAGGGCAGGCCGGCTCGCGCAGCGCCGTGGGCTGATGCGGCAAGACCTCACAGCAAGGGGGAGATAAGCAGACACAGAAAAGACACGCAGCAAATGGACACAGCAGCACAAGCAGCAAGGGGGGGATAAATAAAATAAATAAATCTTTAAAAACAAACAAACAAACAAAAAAAAAACATTAGCAACCATCAGTGAGGAGGACCAGCCCCGAAACATATAAAAAACTTTTGAAAAAATAGTCCTAAATCTGCTCGAAGAGCTAAAAGAAATCTGAACAAAGAACTAAAGGAAATCAGGAAAACAATAGCTGAACACAAAGAAAATACCAATAGAGAGGTGGAAATTATGAAAAGAAACCAAACAGAGCTGAAGACCACAATAACTGAAATTAAAATTTTCCTAGAGGGGTTCAACAGTAGATAGGAACTGGAAGAAGAAAGAATCAGGGCACATGAATATAAGACAATTGAAATGATTCATTCTGAGGAGCAGAAAGGAAAAAGGATGTAAGAAAAGTCAAAAGATCCTGAGAAAACTTTGGCACATGATCAGGCATACCAAAATACACATTGTGGGAGTCCCAGAAGGAGAAGAAAGAGCAAAAGGGGCAGAGAAAATGTTTAAAGAAATATTGGCTGAAAACTTCCAAACTTAACCTAAGATATTAATAAAAACACACAAGACATTCAATGGATTCCTAAAAGGATAAACCCAAATAGACCCCTGCCAGGACATATTTAATCAAACTGTTGAATGCCAACAGTAAAGAGAAGATTCTGAAAGCCACAAGAGAAATGCAATATGCCACATTCAAGGGAACCTCAATAAGATTAAGTGGTGATTTCTTATTAGAAACCATGGAGACAAGAAGGCAGTGGGATGACCTATTTAACATGCTGAAAGGAAAAAACTGCCAACAAACAATTTTTTTTTTTTTTAAGATTTATTTAGTTATTTGTTTATCCCCCCCTTGCTGCTTGTGTTTGCTGTGTCCATTCGCTGTGTGTTTCTTCCGTGTCTGCTTATCTCCCCCTCGCTGTGAGGTCCTGCTGCATCAGCCCATCGCGCCATGCGGGCCACCCTGCCCTCACAAGGAGGCCCCGGGAAGCGAACCCGGGGCCTCCCATATGGTAAACGGGAGCTCCATCGATTGAGCCACACCCGCTTCCCAACAAACAATTTTATATCTGCCAAAACTGTCTTTTAAAAATGAGGGAGAGATTAAGACATTCCCAGATAAACAAAAGCTGAGAGAGTTTGTCATCACTAAAACATTCCAAAAGAGGTACTAAAGAAAGTTCTGCTGGTTGAAAGGAATGGTTAATAGATTGAAGATGCATGAAGAAATTAAGATCTCTGGTGAGGGGAATGACATAGGTAAATACAAATGCCAGGACTATTGCATTTTGGGTTTGTAACTCCACTTTTTACTTCCTACAGGATCTAAAAGACAAATGCATAAAATGTAATGAGAAATCAGTGATTTTGGGCTAAAAATGAATAAACATTTAATTTGTGACAAGAACTGCATAAAGGTGGAGAAAGCATATAAGAATATAGTTTTTGTATATTATTGAAGTTAAGTTGGTCTCAAAGTAAACAAGATTGTTGTACATGTAGGAAGTTAAATTTAATCCCCTTGGTAACTAAAAAGAAAATATTGGAATATGCAAGCTCATAGACACAGAAATTAGAATACAGATTGTCAAGGGTGGGGCAGAGGGAATAGGGATTTAATGCATAATGGCCTTAGGTTTCTGTTTTGGGAGATGGGAAAGTTTTAGTAACGAAAACTGATGAGGCTACCATGATATTGTAAATGTGGTTAATCCATTGAATGATATGCTTGGAAGTGGTTGCGATGGGAAAGTTTGTGTTGTATATGTATTCCTACAATTGGGGGCAAGGGGGGAAGGAAAGCAACCAAAGAGACAATGACAATTAAATACAATATATGGTCCTAGATGGGATCTAGCAAGGGATAGGATAAAGCTCCAAGGGACATTGTTGGGGATTGAATCATATCCTCCACAAAAGAATTGTTCAGGTACCAAACCCTGTTCCTATAGGTGTGAACCCATTTGTAAATAAGATTTTTGAAGATGTTATTAGTTAAGGTGTGCCCAAACTGAATGAGGATTGGCCTTGAACCAATATGGCTGAAATCCTTATAAGCAAAGGAAATTGGACACGGAATAAGAAGCCATGGGAGAAGCAAGAAGCTGGACATCAACAGAACTCAGAAGAGAAGCAAGAAGACATCGCCACATGTATTGCCATGTGATGGAAAAGTCAAGGAACCCCAAAGATGGCCAGCCAGCCAGAAGATTCTACCCTCAGAGGAAGCAAGCCTTGAAGCTTCTGAAACCATGAGCCAATAAATGCCAATTGTTAGGCCAGCTCATTGTATGGTATTTATTTTAGCAGCTAGGAAACTAAAATAGATTTTGATATTGGAAAGTGAGGTGCTGCAATGACAAATACCTAAAAATGTGTCAACAGCTTTGGAGTTAGGTAGAGGCTGGAAGAATTGTGAGGTGCTGATAGAAAAAGCCTAGATTGCTTTGAAGAGACTGTTAGTGGAATTATGGACATTAGAGGTACTTCTGGTAAGGCCTTAGAAGAAAATGATGGATGTGTTATTGGAAACTGGAGGAAAGGCAATCCTTGTTATAAAGTGGCAGAGGATTTGGTAAAATTGTGTTCTGAAGTTGGATGGAAGGCAGAACTTGAAAGCAGTGAACTTGGATATTTAGTTGAGGAGATTTCCAAGTTAATTGTGGAAGGTGAAGCCTGGCTTCTCCTTGCAGCTTTCAGTGAAATGATAGAGGAAAGAGATAAAGTGAAGATTGAACTGTTAAGCACAAAGGAACCAGCAAATGATGATTTGGAAAATTCTGAGCCTATCCAGATAGTGTGCTCTGAGTCTGGAGGCAAAAGTGGCTCTATCAGGGATCTACCTGAACTTTCTGGAAGTGACTCCTCAAAGGAAAGGGCTCCATGTGGAGGTTTAATTGAACAACCCTTAGCTAAAGAGGATGTGGCTGATCATGGATCCTTTCACCCATTTCAGTGGAAGTCAGGATTGAAAATGCATTTATCCAGGAATTATCTCTGGAAAGTTCTATTGTCTGATGGTTGGACCTGCTTTAACTGCACACAAAGCCAAGAAGTTGTTTTGCAAAATTTGTATGAGCAGAACCACTTCCAGCCTGGACTGAAAGGTACAGAGAAGGGATGAATTGAAGGATGAATAACTTCAAAGGCAGAACCAGGAAATGGATGTGGCTCAAGTGGTTGGGTTCCCGTTTACCATATGGGAAGCCCTGGGTTCG
>JAQZBX010039687.1:0-22947 GCA_029593785.1 Cabassous unicinctus
TAATTAGTTAATAAATACCTGTTGTGGTTGTGGCTATTATCACTTCAATTTACCCTTAAGTCAGCCCTGTGAGTTGGTCAGAGCTGCTACAGTTTTTACAATTTACAGATTATTACATTGAGATAAAAGCTGTTTAGGACCTCATATCAAAATCTTCGTGGAATCAGGTCCAAAATTCAAGTCCATTGACTTCTAAGATTCATTTATTTTTCACTGAAACACAGTATCTTGCCTAATACTGATATTTGATTTATTCCCTTTCATTTTGAAAATGCCTATCGTATCAGTAACTGAAAAGAAAACACTTACATCCCCCAGAGTACAGGCAGAAATATTTAGAACAGGAAAAATTATTTAGAAAGTTAAAGTAAAACATCTTAACTGTCAAAATAGTTACATACCAATTCATACTGGTATTTAAGAAGTTGTTTAGTACTTGTCCTGATTACTTAGGAAAATAAAATTAAACCATCAAAAAATTAACAGTTGTCTTCCTTCTTCAACCTCTCTAATGATGCATTGTGTATTTCAGCACTTCATAAGCCGATTGATAGAATTCTTTCCAAATGTGAAGAATTATTTTCCTGATATCTGGCTCCTAATTTTCATTGACTGTTTGCCTCCATTTAGTACCGTGCTATAACAAGAAAAACTCTTTACAGATAAAGAATTATAATGTGGCAATTAGCATTTAAATATAGTTACAAATTATATTGGTAGTGGTAGCAGCAATAGCAATAGTAGCAGAAGCAGGATGATTAGCCATAATACCAGCAGTAGCAATTTTAATAGAGGGAATATGGACCAAAGGCCAATAAGCCTGTGTTCCGGTCTACAATCCTTCCAATAATTCTTGTTTCATTCTTGGTCAAGTCTTTATTTTTCCTTACTCTTCTGTGTGTTGTTGCCTTTATTCTTATATGAGATAATTAACTTGGTTTCTACAACCCCTTCCAACTCTAAAATGCTGAAACTACCATAATGACATCTGGATTTGGGGTAGAGGTCTTGTCTAATTCAATTCTTTGCAAGTAGAGGGCTAACAAGCTTTTATAGGGAAGTTGGGATGTATGACAGTTTGGAATGTGAACTACAGTTTGGAATGTGAACTACAGTGATTTGCCCCATCAATGGTAGTCAACTGAAGGAAAGATAATAAGTCAATGAAAGCAAATTAGAAAAATATTGAGGTGTATAAACTTAAAATTTATTAGGAAGACAAACATTTACTATAACAGGTTTCTCTGGATTTGTGGAGACAATTATAGGAACTTAGCAAATATTTAGTGAATGAAAGGATAAAATAATGTCAATTTGAAACAATGAATATTATTAGATTCTGAAGGTTGGGTTAATTGAATTTCCTTGGGCTATTAAAAAGAATCAGAATCCAGGAAATCAGAAGATCCAGTTCAAATTTAACTCATGCTTAGCTAATAAACCATTTAATGCCTCAAGTCACTTCCTTCCAGAAGGTATTTATCAGAAGTGAAGGATGAATAGAGCAGCACTGAATTTGAAATGAACCTGTGCCAGGAATCATAGAAAATGAATCAAAAGGATATTGTAAAATGAATTACCTAAACTTGTGTGGGCTTAGCCTTATTTGAGGGAGCCAGTAAACAATAGATTCCTAGTTTAATATAGGTGATATTAAATTTATAGAAATGGCTACATATGCAGCACAATCAAAAGGAACATGAGAATAAACATAAAGTCTCAAAACAGCACATCTAAAACTGGTAACTGAGTTTTGTGACAGTCTAGAGGAATTAAAGAGACCAAACACATTCTTTCTTGGATAATAATGCTACTCCCTAAATTATTTTTATTTTTCATTTCCATATAGCTCTTTAATGCAATTCTTAAGGCAATAAACATGGCACAATTAATGGGAACATTTCTTAAAATTAGTAGTGGGTTTTTTTTGTTGTTAGATGACTGGGATATTTCAAACGTATCAAGCTAAAGTTGTCAAAAATCAGATATCAACCAAACGTAATCAAAGAACAGTAACATATGATAGAGATTTTCTGAAAAATATTTATCCACTTAATTGATTTTATGAACACATGTATGTTAAACCTAAAGAATAGGGGAGAAGATGTAGCTCAAGTGGTTGAGCACCTGCTTCCCATGTACGAGGTCCCGGGTCTGATACCCGATACCTCCTAAAAACAAAACAAAACAACACAAAACAAACAAACAGAAAAACCAACTCCAGGGGAGCCGGTGTAGCTCAGTGGTTAAGTTCCACCTTCCCACATGTGAAATCGTTGGTTCAATCCCTGGCTCTCGTACCTCAAAACAATCACCACCACCAAAACTAAAGTATATACAAGGAAGCAATAATTTGTTAGAACCCATACTTTGAGCATATATGCATTTTCTGAGGAATATGAGTCATTGCAGTTGTGGAATGATGAATGTATAGAGGAATTGTGTACGTTTGTTCTTAGGTGAAAAATGAACATTTTTCTGATAAATATTCAAGTAATCTCCACCCATGGAAATGAATGAATTGGTTTGAAAATATATTTTGCACTTGTTCCTTTCTTTCTTCCTTCTTCAAGAGCTTAAAGGGAAAAAAAGGAATAAAAATCTAGGACATTAATCAAAGCTTTTCATTGCAAATAGTATATTGAAAGGCTATCCCACAGGTTACAGAATTTCTAGGTAGACCAGAGAGCAAGACTTGGAGGCCACACAGCTTGGTACAATGTCCAAACACAGAACAGAGCTGGATGGAGGAACCACTACTGCTCTTCTCAGTGGGCACAGACTCTGTCACTTATTTCAGATTCAATTTGTTGTATGTTTGATGCTAGGTGATATGCCTGGGCCTGGACTATCCTGAATGACCTGGTTTTGAAACTGTAAGTGGCATAATTGCATGTTCAAAGGCAAATGGCCACTGTCAATGGCACCAGCAGGCCATTTGGTAATCTCCCTGCTCCAAGACAGGAAAAATTCAAGTTATGCAACTTAATGATTCACACAGCTTTACAACCTGAAAGCCAAGGACCTGGGGGAAGAGGAGGTTGGGACTGAGGAAAGTGAAAATCTGTAGGATGTAAGCTTAAGCAAAATGAAGACTCTTCCTCACTTCCAGTCAACCAAATTTCATTCTTTATCATACCTATTAGGGCTGCTATTCATCTTTTTGACTATGAACAAACAAGGTAAAGTAATGAGAAAAAGTGATTTAGTGGTAGGTTTTTTTCGATCCTCACAAATATATGAAATATTTACTGTAATATCAGTCCCATTTTATAGATAAGAAAAATAAAGTATTGAGACTTTAAGTTGCCCAATACAAACATAGCTAGTAAGTGGCAGAGCTGAGATCTGAACTGTTGTTGTCTGGCTACAAATCTGTGTTCCTCAACTCCATTCTCAGTTGCCTCAATTAGATGCCAGAGTAGGAACCCAGAAAACAAAGAGAAGGCTAATGGGCCTGCAAAATTTAGAAATGAATATACTGTTAAACTGTTGCTTATTGTTTGATAATTAGAGTGACTATAGATTCAGGTTTGCCTGGGATAATCCTGGGTTATGAGTCCTGCCCAAATATCATAATTAATGGTGACCCTTTCATTCTTAGAATTTCCTGGTTTGGGATATAAATTACAAACTCATCTAATGAATAATGCATTTGTACTGTTCGAATACAGATTTCTATTTCAGAATTATCAACAAATAGTACTTGAAATGTTGAAATAAATACTATCACAGAACCTCATTGACTTATTGCACTTTAATATATATTAAGAGTATTAAAAATTTTTAAATATACAAAATTTTGGTACACATACAAATATAGAGATTATATATTGATACTCTTGACATTATTAACTCATGCAGAATATATTTTTTGTACATATTTATGTAATAGGAAAGCAATCTTTGATCTACCTACTGTTTTTAACTTAGTGATATATTTTAGTGGATAAAAATTATGGTTTTCAATCTTTTTCCATATTTGATAAATTCTGGGAAATGTACAAAGAATAGCTGAAAGAATAGGTGGGGCACTCAACTTTTTTGAGAAGAAATTAATTAAAATATTTTAAATTTACCAAACTCCTTATCCAAAATTCCCAAACCATATAATGCTAAATTAAAAGTATGACATAGAAAACATTGAGTACCCTCTTTGAAAGGAAAAATTGTAACATGATGTCAATGGATCTTAGCTATTGTAAACCTATTATTTTATTAACCAAATAACTGTCCAAACCCCCACCTCCCCCTCCAATGGAAAAAGCTTAGAAAAATCTTTGGAAAGTCATTGAATGGAGCATAATTAAGTAATAAAAAAAATCCCTATCATGAAACATGGTAATTATAATAAATAATATTTGTTTAAAAAACAACTTAATATTTTCAAATATTTTATAGAAAACATGTCATTTAATGTAATATGTTTAAGCTCACATAAAACAAGTAGCACACATAGACACAAAGAGCAAGCTTTTCAGAGATAATAATAATTTTGCCAAGATGGCTAAAAAAATTAAAAGGAAGCATGAATGTATATCATTTGCATTGGGTAATTGGTGCAATCACTCACGACTGACTGACAAAATGTTCTATGTATGTATGTATGTAGTTCATAAACCCATGTTGTTTCTCATTTTTCCAATCATTGTTTTGTCTTTTTGGCAATGATCTTTGCGTTTATTATATAGGGTTGGGGGTGATGTTAATGACAGCACCTGTCAGAAAGCACAGAAAGTACCAACCTTATCATTGACTGGGGCACAAATTTAAAGCTGCCTCTTAGCAAAACACAAAATGGAAACCAGATGTGATTTAGTATTTTGAAGATGGAAACCAGCCACTGAAACACATTTTATAATATGCTGATTCCAAAAGAAAGCAAATCATTAGTGTTTTAATAAGCATAGAGTTCCCTTTTAATTCTTCAAAGTCTGTGTAGGTCTTTGACAATATTCCATTTAATGGTAATGGGTGTTTTGCAACTCAGATTCAAAGCAGTACTAAAAAGGATATTTAGAGGTCAGTGCCAAAAGCTGTCTTTAAACGTGCTAACTGTATTGTATAGCTTTAATAATTTCCTGGCAATATCACTTTCCCAGGAAGAAAAATGCTTTACTACTGTACCCTTGAGATTATATATATAATATACTATGAACAGAAAATTCCCGTTTGTCTTAGTTTACCACAGGGCTGCTGATGCAAAGTACCAGAAATGGGCTGACTTTTATAATGGGAATTTTATTTAGGGTAAAAGCTTACAGTTCCTAGGCTGTGAAAAGTCCAACCTGAGGCACCATCAAGATGTTTTCTCACCAAAGTCAGCTACTGTTGATTCCGGGGTCCTGCGGGTGGCGAAGATGGCTGTTGATCTCTGCTGAGGTCTCTTCCTTCCCCTCTGGGCTCACAGTCTCTCAGAGCCCAGCTGGCTCACACCTACTGAAGTAGACCAAATAAAAGCATCTCATACAAGAATGGATTAGTTCAAAAACATAATCTTTTTCTTTTGGGCATTCATAAAAGAACTTTAAACTGTCACAGCATTTATCAGACTTCTCTAGTTCATAGCTACTTCACCTCTAAACATTTTTGTTTCTTTTAAGATAACAGATAGTGAATATATTTATTTTAAGCAAGTCACCTCCTTAAGTTAATATATGCATTGTGTTTCTTTTTCAAAGCCTGAAAGAACCTGTCAGTCTTCCTTAACACCTAGTTTTATAGAGAGAGAGCATTATTTCTTCCATCTTCCTGTTGTACTTTGTGATGCTACTACAATAAAGTCAGGTCAGAAGTAGGGTGAGAACAAGATACAAATAAGTAGAAAACAGGAATTATGACACAGGGAGGAGCATGGTTTGAAACTAACCAAGAACCTTGGCATCTGGACATGTATACCTCAAAGAAGGTACAAGAATTATCTGGCATGTACTGGTGTGAACCAGAAGAGTCTTCCTGGAATTGGATTTTTTAAACTTTTAATTTGACATACTTTCAAATTTACAGGACAGTCACCTGGAATTGGATTTTGACAGAGCTTGCTCAAAGAGGCCAGAACTTGAGCCTGGTTAAACAATAATTCATAGACTTGGGGGCACTTTCTAGTAACGTGGGGTATAATACCTGCTCTAGCGGTTACAAAAAGCCAGGAGAAAATGATTGCCCACACTGAGAAAAGTGGAAATGCCTGAGCTTCCCTGGTTAACAATACAAGAATCAGTCAAAATGGCTCAGAAAAGTCAGCTTACTAGAATAAATATACTATATGAAACCAAACCACCCACAGAAGGCACAGAGGACAGAGCCATTCATCAAGGCCATCAGGGACATACTGGCAAGAGAGACACTTGTGCCGTAAGAAATGCAGTGGTAGCTTTCCTCTGTAGGTCAGGGCAGATGATTCAATAGGACTCACAGGACTTGAGTCATTTATAGCAATGGAAATGATGGGACCCCTAAGCAATAGAAGTGGTTTTTAACTTCCAGAGGCCAAGTGACCACAATTACTATAGTAATTTTTAAAGAAAAAATACTAAGAAATAGTTATATTTAAGTCTTGTATTAATTACAGAATATAAAATTTCATCATTGTTTGGTAGAGGAAGCATTTGAGGAAATTAGAGTAGTACTCTGCCTGTGTAGTACTAGAAAAACTTTGCACCAGTATTTTGCTCTCTTTTACATAAAATACATTCACAAGAATAGAATTGATTGAAACTTTTATTTAATTTCTTCATTCTGGTACTAAATATGTTCTGAGCACCTACCTGTTGGGGAAGTCATGGACACCCGATAGGCCATCTTCTAACCCTCACCTACACCCCTCCTTTTCTGTTGTGTGCAGATGTTTCAGTATGTTTCCATTCCACAGCACAGGGGAGATATTTGGTCTAATGAAAACCCTGAAACTGGGGACAAGCAGCCTCGGCTGCTTATCAGGGCAGGAACTCTCAGTGGTAGGGACCCTCCCCCTTGGTCATATAAGTACCCTGCTCTTGTGCAGCACGGATTTGTCTCTCCTCTCCCATAGAGGTGGGAAGTGTGGCTCTGCCATCCACTCACTCTGACCTGAGAGTTGGCTTCCCTGGGAGACGACCATGATGGGATCTTTTCCCCTCTTCTTTTGGACCCTTTGTGCTGTGTAAGTAATAAAGCTGTCATTTGCTGAAAGTTTCTGTTGTGCCTAAGCATCTGTTCCCATGACTCACCATACAACAACTTGCTCCACACTACCTCAAGAACAATGGTTTCTCCAAAGATGTAAGTGTGAAAATGCCTTATAAACAAACAAGCAAATAAGTCAACCAGACATCCAAGTTCTATTCTCACATTTTCATTTCCGTTAAGTGTTACATTAAGTGACCATGATCACCAGTAAGAACTGATGGTACAAACTTTTTCCTCATATGGTAGAAATATAGTGATAATAATTCAACAATAAGTTAACAATCTTACACACTGTTAAATTTGATTGTCACACTAATAGCCTAATTTGGTCAAAACAAATGCTATAACTATCTTCCAGAGGACATTGTCTCCAAATAATTGATAGAATCAGTGGCCTTCCTCCTACCACTCTTCTACACCAGAGAACACATAATCTCTCTTCTCCTTGCCATTGAACAACAGTTATTTGTGCTCTTATCAAATACCTCAGGCTTTATGGGCATTTGCTGCTTCTTTGAAGAAGGTATTTGGCAGCTATTTGAAAAATAACAGAGGGGTTATTCAGAAGACCTCATGTTCCACGGCTTTTTTTTTTTGTCAATCTGCCCCTTCTCAGTAGCTGTGTAGCAACACTAAAGTGACAGCAAGCTACATAACATTATGTGACCTGAGGTTATTAGTTAGCCTGGACCTCATGGTAAAATCTATAAAATGAACAAATAGAAAAGAAACAACAAAACCACAGCCATAATCCAAGTTACAGAGCATTTGAATTTGACAGAATTTCACTTTGACAGATAAATTTCAAATTCTCATTCATTAACTTTTATTAAAAAAAAAAAAAACTATTGGAAAAATGGTAATTAAGTAATGGGATAGATTAGAGATTTTGTAATTATATGAGGGAAAATATGTTGAAAACTATTGTTATTAAATCACTGATAATTTTAACATATAATGATGCTGAATAAGTTAGAGTTTAAAATTGGATCAAACACACCACACTCACTCTGTTGCAACAATCTGCAATCAAATCTGTGCCCGATGATGGGAAAATAAAAGAAAATAATACTGGAGTGAAAGGTTTCCCTTAAATATTTGGCACTGGTAACTGTGGCCAGATTGCTTCTCCTGCAATCAAATATCAATTTAATATCAGTCACTTATTTATTAAATTATATTAGAGCACAAAATGAAAAAAGGCCAAATCTGGAGACTCAGCATAAGAAATCTGGCTATATTTAGGCAACTCTGGATGTAGAGAAATCTGATTAGAGGCAAAAAAAAAAAAAGACTACCTGTGAATGGGTAATGGAAAAGGAGAAGTAGGGCTTTCATGCTCTTCCTGAGTGATGGTTTCCTTTACTATAGGAGGATATTTTCAGCAGCTACTATCTCTACTGTCATCCTATTGATGGTGGCTACATCTCTCTGGTTATCCTTTGACTCCTAAAACATAATATTTACATTAACAACAAGAGGAAGAATAAGTGGGCATGATAAAACTTTATCACCTGAATCAGTGCAGTGGGAACAACTAACCAGGACATGGAACAGCATCCTTTCTATTTGTAAATCTCCCCTTTTATTTCTCTGATTGCTTCAATTTTGTGCATAATAAACACACCTGGAATTTGGGTGATTATTTTGCTAAGAGTTCAGCCAGAAGCTGTTTATAGATTGCTATTGTTGTGTGAGCTGTAACTGAATTTTCTTTGGATAGCAGTCTAGAAAATATCCATGGATGGATTTTTTATACTGGTTTTGATTTTAGCCATTTTCTCTGAGAAATTAACATTTGGAAAAGGTTTCTTCTTGATAACAGTGAAACAGGAAAACCCTAAGTAGGCCTCCCTATTTCCCTGAGTTAAATTAACACTAAAGCATTTCAGCAAGAATTTATAATATGAAATATTAAAAAGGAACTAAAGCACAGGAATGAAACAGATTTACCAGCATATATTTAATTCTGTGTCTGAAATAACTATAAGTATCTTCATGATACATAGCACAAGATCACCTTGAAAATATTTTAGCAGCTTGGAAGTATTCCAAATATTCCAGCAGTTTTCCATTTCCTTCTTGCCTATACAAGCATATCACTTTAGCAATGCTTAACTCTTCCTCCTGTACATTCTAAATTTTTCCTTCTCTACTGGTTCATTCCCATCAGGATTATTTCTCCCATTTCAAAAACTTTTTGTTTGTTTGTTTGTTTGTTTGATCTTTGCCTCAAGTTTCTGCCCATTTCTCTCATCCCCAGTTCAGCAACACTCATTGAGAGTGTTATCTATAGTCTGTATACAATTCATCTCCCTCTTCCCTTTTATCATCAGACTTTCACCCCAAGATGCCAAGGACTCTTGTCAAAGTCACCAAGGACCTCCATATTATTAAATCCAAAATCAACTCTCAGTCATTATCTTATAATGTGAAGTTTCTTGGACATTTGGAAGTCATTCCTGTGAGTCAGGAGACCCCTTCTCTGCTCCCACTGTATATGTTGTGTTGGCTTTCTTCATCCTTCATTAAACCTAATAAACGCTGTGCTGTGGGAAGCCTATTGCATCTTACAAGTAAATCCACTAGTTAATCTTTATAGTCATGAATGGAATTGACTTTCAGATCTACAGCTGAATATACTTTGTAGTTGGGCAAAGAAAAGGAAAAATTTGACCCCTGAAGAATTGGCAAAATAAATATGCAAAGAAAGACAGATTGAAAGGAAAATAGAGAAGTGCTACTGGTTGCTGCCTAATTGCTATGTAGTATAAGTAAAATTGTTGAAAAAGGACAAGAAAGAAAATAATCATACTAGATAAAACAAAAATCAAAAAACGGTCTTACTGTACAGCAAGTGTTCTATTGAGAATTTCGAAAATACAGTATTCAGCTATACTTCTCTTCAACTACAACAATTAGTCATTAGTCACACCATCCAGGCACACAACGGTAGTGGAGAGGTGACCACTTAGGGATATAATTGAAAGGAATTTTTGAGTTCCTTTGAATTGAAAATTCTAGCACCTCACTTTGCTTGAAAATACTAGCAACTTCTTGAGGAATCTTTGCTATCTTAGATTATTTGTGTAAATGATCAATAGACTAATAATTACATAGTAGACATAATTGAATAGAATGGACTCTTTAGGTTGAGTTCCATCAGTGTTCAGCATCTAAACAATTCCTTAGTCTTTAAGTGTAATAGAAGTGTCCTATTTGGAATGGGTGAAGGCACGGCTAGAGCAAGATTATTCCTTAAAAGATTACTGCTTGACTTTTTTAAATTCTTTTTTTTTTTAAACATGAATAACCCTCTGAAGCTCTTGAAATGTTGCAGGTACAAGCAAACCTAGGTTGATTTTATGGTGACAAGCTACAAGCCACCCAAAATTGTATGCCTCTGATTCAAACAATTACATACACTGTGATTATACCCTGTGATATAGGCAGTGCCTTTTGCTTGACTATTATTTCAACATCATATGCAGAGGGTAGGACACAGTATAGGAAAGTACTCACCTACTACCAGGGCTGTCACATTTTTAATGATGAGAAAACGGTTTGAGCCATTCAGAAGAAGGAAGATGGTCAACAGAAATAGAACAAAAAAGAGAGAATGGCTTAACCTAGTTGAACTAGTCAGGTGATTGATAAAGATCAGCATGAAAATCAAAATGAGGAATGTTACAGTTATTATAAATACTACTTGAACCATAATCACCAGCTTGGGAACGGTACCCCATCCCAGCTCAGGTGGCTATCTCACTTCAAAGACCCTATAAATCCTGTTCCATTTATTCTACTTTGGATACATTTAAATCCAGAAGAAGACTGGGTAAAGAAGGAATGGATGAGATAGATTATTGGAATCTTTTTCATTGCAAGCCTATGGTTAGATGTTGAGCAAAATTCGTCTCTGCTGTTTTAAATGATCATGCCAAAAAGAAACCATTAGATTTGTACAAACCCTTGCTTTTAATTAAAATAAAGCAGTGTCAAATCTCAGGATTTGTGCCTTAATTCTATTTTGTATTGTATAAATAATGCCCCACTACCTTGCATTTGGTTATATGGTTTTCTTCTCTTCAATTTTAAAATTAAACAAAATATTTTCTGCCTCAGATAAATCTCTTATTTGCAGTATATTGCAGGACTCTTTTTTTCTCCAGTAGTCTTTTTCCTTTAAATAGATGACTTTAATATATATATTTCTTATGTTTCTGATATATAAAGATTTATTTATAATATCTCATGTTATGCTTTATATTTATTATCTCTTTCTTTGCATCATTTAGCTTTTTAATCCTCTTCTGTTGGAGTGAAGCAAACAAATACAACTGTATATGTATCACTTTTACAGTTATTCAATTTTTCAACTGCGTAGTTCACTATAAATGATTCTTTCAAAGCCTAAAGTTTTTCAGTTATTCTCCACTCTTATGAACATTATATATATGTGGTTACATATATAACTGAGAGCAGTGACATGAACAGACATCATTTTCTGGTCGTCTAGAATTTTAGTTCCATCATTTTAAAACATGAAGTAATTTTTACAGTAAATTCTCATCTACATTTGCCAATGTTTATTTCTTTTTTTCTTTTTCTGCAATTCACAGCCATCTTTAGGACCAGAAAGATTATTTTATGTTTTAATCTATTGTATCTCAATATTTGGTTTTAAATAAACCATTTTAGAAATAAACAAATTGTGTAGCTTTCCTTTTTAATATATATGTGACAGGCAACTTTTTGCCTTAAATTTTTGAAAGTTGGGAAATTCATCATTAGGTGGCTTTGAGGATACTGATATTGATTAAAGTAATACAATGTCTTCTTTGAGAAGTGTATAGACCAAATTTACTTCACTAGTTTATTTTAACAGAAATTAGGGAAACAAATGATAAAATCAGCAACTGCAACAGCTTGGTAGAGGAGAGAGAAACTAAATTTTTCTTTCTTACACATTTTTTGGGAATTATTTTTCAGTCAGGAATCTGGGCTTACCTTGAGATAGTTCCCTAAATTTTTCAGGAATACAAGAAAAATATATTATGTTAAATGTACATGATAAGATAATAAAGGGATCATTCTAAAAATAGAGGAATTTAATTTTGAAGAGAAGTCCAATGTTATAGGGAGTTTGGGTGTGTGGTAGAGTATATTATTTTCACAATTATTCTTCTCTCCTCAACTTTTCCATTCTCTTTTCTACTTAGGTAATGTATACTTCTAATCCTCACTCAATTTAGGCTTGGTCATATGGCTTGTTTTGACCGATATTGTGTGGAAGTGCCTAATATAAACCTCATAGGAGCAGAAGTATGAAGTGTGCTTTGTTGATTGGACTTTGCATGAGTAAAGTATATTCCTGAATGTGGCTACTCCTTTAAACTGTGTCCCTGAATGAGCAGAAATGTATAATCCGTTGGAGACAATGTGAATCTAGTAGAACCTCACCTTCACATTACTAAGCAAAGATAAAACATTTGTTAATGTAACCAATAGAAAGAGTAGTTATAATTTTATACCCTTGAAATTTAGGAGTTGTTTTTTGCCTTAGGATTAACTCAGTAATGTAGAAATTGCTAGTTAAAATACAGTGGTGCCATAAGAAAAATTTTAAATAAAAGACTTTGGCTTTGGGTCCATGCATATGGCAGCGAAAAAACACTTATACAAGGCTAGAAAAATGATGTATATTTTCCTGTAGCAAAATATAACTGTTGCCTGGGATAGCATAGAAAATAAATAATATACCTAGTGAACTTGCTTTGGGAGAAGAGATTTTGAGAGAGAATGTTATTAGTGCAAGTCGTTATTCATTGCACATAATCAAACACTATAAGTTGTTAAATTAAAAAAAGAGTTGACCCCTTTGCAATCAGAGATGCATTGGAAAAGGCAAAATACAGAAATTCTCAGACATTTAGTGTAGAGAGTTTTAACTGTTTCTTTAATACAACCATAAATAGATTTATTTGAGGAGTGGTGTGAATACCATTTGGCTAATTAAGATACCCTCTTGGACAATGCAGAATGGTATGGCCACTGTGGAGGACACTTTGGCAGTTCCTAAGGAAGCTGCATATAGATTTGCCACGTGACCCAGCAATACCACTACTGGGTATATATCCAGAAGAACTGAGAGCAGTGACATGAACAGACATCTGCACATCAATGTTCATAGCGGCGTTATACACAATTGCCAAAAAGTTGAAAACAACCCAGGTGTCCATCAACTGATGAATGGATAAACAAACTGTAATGTATTCACATGATGGAATATTATGCAGTGGTAAGAAGAAATGAAGTCATAAAGCATATGACACCATGGATGAACCTGGAGGACATTATGTTGAGTGAAGCAAGCCAGACACAAAAGGACAAGTATTGTATTATTGCATTACCAAGAAATAAATATATTGTGTAAAATATTTTATGATTCCATTTATATAAAATGCAAATATAGATCAATTTATAATGTGAAATTTGATTAGTGGTTATGAAGGGCTAGGGAAGGCATGCTATGCAGTGTGAGGTTTTTCTTTTTGGAGTAATGAAAAAATTCTAAAAATTTTTGTTATGATGAATGCACAACATTGTGATTATACTAAAAGCCATTGTTTATTCACTTTAGATATATCATAGGGTATGTGAATATATCTCAATAAAACTGCTTAATAAATAAATAAATAATTGTGCAGGGATAGCCAGAAATAGCAACTATGTACAGCAGGGGAAACAGAGAGAGATTGAGGGGTGAAGAATTTTCTTGTTTGTTTGTCTGCTTTTGTTTATTACTATTACTATGGAAATAATGAAAATGCCTTAATGCTGATTGAAGTGATGAATGCACAAATATGTAATTATACCAAATACCATTGATTTGTGTACACTTTGGATGATTTGTATGCTTTATTAATAGGTATCAATAAAATTGATTTGTTTAAAAAAAAGATACTCTCTTGGAACAAAGAAAATATTAAAGGCATGTCTATAAAATCCTTGGCTAAGTAATCCAACTGGATTAATGTAACTCCCAGGGAATATTGTAGTTGGATCCCTCAACTCAAATTGTCTATAAATCCAGTCAAGTCCTATAGAACTGAAACCAACTACCTAAGCTACAAACATCCAGAAGACTTCACATAACATGAGTTAGAAATAAACGCTATTTTTATAAGCCACTAAATTGGTGGTTGATTTTGCTACAAAAAAAAAAAGTGTCATAATACAGAATATATTTAAAGCTATTATTTCTCTACAAATATTCTAATCTTTCCAATAGTTTACATGTATTATATAATGCTTATCATTTATTAAATGCTTTCACATTTGTGGCATCTGGTTTTATAAAATCCTCTGAGTTAAAAGAAATATACAGTGTCTGTCCTCTAGGTTTTATACTCTACAAAAATGAGATATATAGAGATAAAGGAACATTCTTGTATCTGGGAAAGATAAAAGACCCAGGTCTTTGGATTCCACTGCTGGTGTTCTTCATTATAATAACTTGTTCAAAGATTTATTAAGCACTTACTATGTGAATGATCTCTTAGATCATGTTTATATCCATCCTTTTAAATGGCAAAGCAAGAAACATTTTTTTAAAGAAAAACATTCTTCAAAGAGATACAGTCGTTATTAACATATTCTTTATTGGTTCTGGAAGGCAATACATCATTCAGAAGCCAAACTACTTGTGTCTTAAAAAACACATACATCAACTTGATTCTAATAAAATACGGCTACATCTGGCTTCCTGATTTGTGTCATATGTGACATTTAAGATATAAAGAAAGGACTAGCATCTCCATCTGCTCTGTACCACATATTCTAACACCTGATTTTATTTTCATTTGTTTTCATTGCCAAGATTTACATATCATCTGGTGTACTTATGTAGATTAAAATCTCCTTGAGGACAGAAACTTTTTTTTCTATTACTGTACCTATCATGTTTTAAGAACTGTAGACATTTAAATATATTTAATTTAACTGATGAATATGCAAAATACTTTATTTTCACCTTTCTTGTAAAAATCAATTTTTGTTTGCCTTTGTTAAAATGGTACTAATATATACAAGGACTTCTCTTAAACTGTACTTAAATCTACATGTGTGTACTTTTCTTCTGATTAAGAAATGTAAATGAATAACCCTTCTTAGGTTCTCTATTGACTTTCCAGGGATTAAAATAATTTAGTCTACCTATATATTTTCAGCAGCAACTGTTTGCTGAACAGATAGAAATAAAAACATAATTAATGATCTCAAAGTTCTTACATTATTGAATGATATTTGGTAAAAGTTTGATATATGGACAGCTATTATTGTTATTAAGAACTTAAAAAGAAATGACAAAATTAATTAAAAAAAAATAATTTTATAATACATTATATTCATGGAATTTAATTTCATGGTTGACCTAAAAGTTCTAAACTGTCAATGAAGAAATATCTTCAGCTTAATTAATGTCAAATGTTGCATCTATGCAGTGCATGCTGTGGTAATATATATAACATCTTAAGATGATGGTACTAAAGAGGCAATGTAACTACCTATTTGTGTCATGAAATGTTTATTCTTAGTCAAAACGTGTACAAATCTTCAAACCTACTTCACTGCTAGGAAACCCATTTACAACTTACTGTTCCACTGTTCTACTCTAAGAGGAGTCAGTTTGTCACTGTTCTCTACACAGTATTCCAAAATGTAATAATTCACCCCAAGATGATTGGGTCTTCTGACAGTCTGTTTAATGTTATCCTAGAAGCATTTATGCTTTAACCAGCAGGATTAGACATCTGCACATATATTTAAATCAATAATTTTATTCTAAATTCTTCTCTAGAATGCATAAGGGAATTATGTGCATATGAACAGGTTTTCACATTAAAGATTAATATTATTGGTTTAACTATTAAAATGATACTGTTAACTTTGATGTACATATTAATTTTCTTTGGTCACTACAAAGTATGCCAAGATTTTTCTAAACACCTGTAGCAGTTTGATATTATTTATGAATTCCAAAAATAGATATTGTTTTGTGAACTGGTCTTTTCCTCTAGGCATATTAGATTATATTGGATTCAGAAGTTTCACTTTTACTTGATTAAATAATGATTAAGGCTTTGACTGGGCCACGTCAGTAGCCCTTCGTGGGCAGGGACTCACAGAGAAACCGCACTACAGAGACAGGAGATTGGAGTTTTGATGCAGAGCCTGAGAAATTAAAGACACGGAGAAGGAGGATGCAAGAGAATTTGAGCTGGAGCCCATGGGGTAAACATGTGGGACAATGCAGAGCAGCTGAGCCCAGAGAGAAAAAAGCCCTGGGAGAGAGGCGAGACTTATCCCAGCCTACAGCTGATATTGGAAGAAGCAGGGACTTAAGAGGAAGAGGAATGCTGAACATTGGCATCCATCTTGCTCCAACACATGGCAACAGACTTTGGTGAAGGAAGTAACTTATGCTTTATGGCCTGGTAACTATAAGCTTCTACCCCAAATAAATACCCTTTATAAAAGCCAACAGATTTCTGGTATTTTGCATCAGCACCCCTTTGGCTGACTAATACAACACCTATGACATTTGGTTTAGAAAACCTCATTTTACACTAGCTTTTTCTATTTGAACCACATTTATATATTCAATACTGCAAAAATCTTGTTCTGCTTTTTGACGAATTTAGGAATAACTAATTTTCCTTTCAACTGAATTTAGTTTAGTTTAATTCCAAACTCATATATTGAACCATGAATTGTGTTCAGCTCTCTGGTGAGTAGACCAGCAATGCTCTTTAAGAGTTTCCCCTGGGAGAGGAGAAAGTATAAGAAAAAGAGGAAGGAGGCAGGGAGAAAAATAATTAATAACTTATTGTAATAATGATAGTAATGGTGTAACAGAATCAGGAACACATTTGCTTTGTGAGCATAATAGATGGCACTACTAAAGCTACATGAGGATGTCTTTATATTCATGTGCTACCTATAGCCATCTGATTGTCCCATATAAAGCAATAATCTGTAAGTCTATATAATACCTTCAAATTTATTTATGTTGTAATTTAAAATGTTTCCTATTTTCTCTCTTTAAGCTATATCATCTGATTTCTTAAGTCATTTCTATGATGAATCTTATTAAAGGCCAAGAGCTGGTTTTGAATCTAAACACATCTATCTTGAACTATTTGGAAAGTTCTGAGGAATAAATAGTTACAGATGGATTAGAAACCATCCCTATGAATCCTAGTTTCCTGTTACTAGAGGACACACACTGAAATTTGAGGACAGCTAACAGGTATGGAAAATATGATATTATTGCCAAATATTTTTTTATATATGAAAAGGAAAAAAATGAGAATAAGAATCTTTAAGTTATTTTTTTCTCACACCTTTTTTTATTATTCAATTTTCTTAATATTTTATTATTTTAAAGTCAGCCTGGTTTCTATTTGTATTTTTGAGCTATTAAAATCTTATTTAATTTGGTATAATATACTTACAGTTAATTGCAAAGATCTAAGGTATACAGTTTGATAATTTTGACAATATAACCCCACGGACTATCAAAATACAGAACATTGCAATTACCTAAGAGAGTTTTCTCAGGCCCAATCCCAGTTAACCACCCAGTGAATCTGATTTCTATCACCATGGGTTACTATTGGTTTGACTTTTCCAGGACTTTATACAAAGGGAATCAAAGAACATGTAAAATTTTTGTTGGATTTTTTGGCTCATCTTAATTTTTTTAAAGATTTACCCATATATTTGGTATATCACTAGTTTGCTTTTTTTATTGCTGAAGATTTTTTCATTATATGATTATCACAGTTTGTTTATCCAATGTCCTGTTGATAGAAACCTGGACTGTTTTCAATTTTGAGCTTATATGATTATACCTTCTATGAATACTGTCACATAAATCTTTGTGTGTACATTTATTTTAATTGTACTGGCATAAAACTGGTAAGTCATAGGGTAGATACATGGTTAACATTTTAAGAAACATCCTGTTTTCCAAGGTGGTTGTGCATTTTATATTCCTAATAGCACGACTGTGACTTCTAATTACTCCACATCCCCTCTGAAATTTGGAATTGTAATCCTTTTCATTTCAGCCATCTTAGTGGGTGTGTAGTGTTATCTCTTGTCATTTTAATCTGCATTTCTTTGGTGACTAATAATGTTGAAAAGTTTCTGTGCTTATTGACGATTTATAGAACTTCATTTGTGAAGTGTCTTTGCTTATTTTATATTGGGTTATTATTTTTGTTATTAAGTTGGAGGAGTTCTTTATATATTCTGGAATCAAGTTTTAATTTTGAGATATATGTATTGTGAAAACTTTCTCTTTATCTGTGACATGCCTGTTAATTTCCTTAATGGTGGACTTTTATTGCAGAAGTTTTAAATTTTGATAAAGTCCAATTTATCAATTGATTTCCTTTGAAATTTCTTCTTTCTGTGGCATTTCTACAAAATCTTCATCCACTTCAAATTTGCAAAGATACCTCATGTTTTTTCCCCCCAGAAGCTTCTATTTTTGGTTTTATGTTTAGTACTATTATTCATTTCAAATTATTTTTTGTGCATGTTATAAGGTAGGATTTCAAAACTATGTTTATTGTTGTTTTCTATTGTTTTTAATCTAGATAGATATGAAACTAGTCCAGCCCAATTTATTGAGGGTTCCTCTTCTCCCTATTGAATTGCTTTGGCAGTTTTACCAGAAATTAAGCTGTTTATATGTGGTCATATGTCTTGACCTTCTGTTGGATATGATTGACCTATTTGTCTATTCTCTAAAACCACATAGTCTTTGTTACGATGGGTATAAACTAGATATTGAAGTCAAGTTCATTTAGACCTACATTTTTGTTCTTAATTTCAAGATTACTTTGGCTCTGTTAGGTAAATTGGATTTCCTTCTTCTATTTTTAATCATCATGTTGTCAAAGTCTATATCATGGCCTACTGAGAGAGTTTTGAATCTATAGATGGTGTTGGCAAAATGGCAAACAACAGCCCAAAGGCCAAAAATTTTTTTTTTTTTTCATTTTATTTCTTAAGGTCAGTAAAAAGAATTTATTTGGAAAATGGGGTAAAGAACAGAACTTGCTGAGAAATGGGAGAGAAAGATGGAAATACACACCAAGATTTGGTGTGGGCTCCTCTAGGCAGAGCGAGCCCAAAGGCCAAATTTGATACCAGTTTTTATAAAGTTGTTTTGGAACACAACTATGCCATTCCTTTACATATTTTCTATGGCTGTTTATGTGCTATTATGGTATGAATGAATATTTGAAACAAAAACCACATGGCTTGCAAAGACTAAATTTTTATCTTTCTCTTTATAGAAATAAAATGCTGACTCCTGCTCTAGATTTATTTGGAAAGCATAAACCTCTTAAAAATATTTGGTTTTCAAATCCAGGAAATTGTTTTGTATTTGTTAGAGTTTCCCCCTTATGAGGTTTGCAATGATTAACAGATCATAGGACTGTGAATCAATCCCCCTGTGGCACAGTTGAGGAAATGCAGCCTCCAGCCATAGCACTCCTAACCTAAAGAGCAAGTAACACCACTGATATTATGTTAACCAGCAATCCTTTTTTCAGAATTAAAAGAAGCATCAGAGACAATGGTATCTTATCTTAAGAGCCTGAGATGGGCAAACAATTGGGACAAGCTACAAAGTCCTGGCTTTCTATCAAATTCTTAAATGTCATTTAGTTAAATAAAACAAAAACTGTACCCTCTGTTGTAATTGATAAAGTACAATGTATTCTAATAGATTTATAATATTGTTGGGATACTGAAAACCCTTCATTCCTCATTTAGCTCAGACATTAAAACAATTATATATGTTAATCAGAAAAGGTTATGCATGGAAATGAGACACCCCGCCCCCCCAGCAGGCTGCTTTTTAGAAAAAGGACAATAACACAAGTTTAAGCAGTAAAGGGGGTGGTGAACCTTAACTTACTCTGTAAATTGGATGTGCCAGTACCAATATTGGCTTTGGGTGGGGTTTGTGGCAGAGGCAACATTCTAAACAAATACCCCTTGAGCTTTAGTCACAATTGCTAGAAGAAGCCAAAGTACAAGACAGGAACAATGAACTGTTGTGGGCCGCCCTCTGTGGGGAAGAGAGACCTGTGGAAGAACATCAGGGACACCTGCCAGCAGCGACAGGTAACTGTTTATCATGTCCCTGCCCCTTCCTCTAACATCTCTCTTGGGACTGTTGAGGCAAATGCCCTCATGAAGATCCAGAGCTACACTACTGAGATCCAAAACGCAGCGGAGTGGCTCCACTGAAAAGGCAAACATCGTGGATACCAGACCTTGTGGTTCCTAGCCCAGCAATTTCAACTGCCTGTCACTCGCCAGCAGCTCATGAACATCACCCACGAGTGTCCTTTGTGCTTACTCCAATGGCCGTGATATCGGTCCTCTCCTGTTCTCAGAAGGGGTAAGGTATGCTTTCAGTGCTGCAGACACTGCAACGGAACTCTTGTAATTCGGCGCTGTGGGCTGTAGCCATAGCTCCAGTTAAGATGCTAACAGCAAGACCAAGACAGGCACCAAAGTTACAAGTTAAAGTGCCAGCCACCCCACCGCCCAAAAAGTGGAAGTAATAATAATTTGTTGTTGCCTATGCCTCAAACTATACAAACTGGGAGAAAATAAAATCATTTTAACCATAGGCCCATGCAGCCATCTGGTTGGGAATCTTAAATCCATGAAAACCAAAAAATCACTCAAAAACACTGTTATGAAACCACAGTTAATATAAAGTCTCCTTCCCCACTAAAACTCTATGTGTGTAAGCCCACCAAATTATGTAATTTCACTGTCAACCATTAGTGTTCAATGTTGAGTATATAATCTTATTATTCCTTCTCTTCAGACTCCTGGAGGCAGTAACCTCACAGCCCATCCTAAATTTCATGGTTAATTTCTATCCTTACCACAATTATAACTCTCATTCTCTTCATATCAGCAGGTCCATACATCTTACACACAATAACTCAGTTTATCCAAACAGCTGTCTGAGATGTCACCCATGATCATGTACATGATCTTCTCCTACTGCAAAAATACAGTGCCAGCCGCTGAGCCAGAGGCCACAATATCTCAACACTGAATGGGGAACAGTAGCTGAATCCCACAACACCCTATAACAGCAGAAAGCAGACAGATGATCGACACCCACCTTCCCATGCCCCCTCTCCACCCAACCATATCAAAAAGAGCTGGGAATGTTAGCCCCATTTAGCAAAATAATCCCCTGTGTCCCCAGTCAGCACCGGCAGGTCTCTACTGCCCAGTAACAGATGACCCCAAACCCCCACCCCTGTCCCTAAATCAACAATATGTACTAATCTCAAATTCTCAAAACCAACCATGAGAATATGACAAGATTGTGGGAGGTACCTGTGCAATCATAAATGAAACTTGTTATTTTTATATTAACAAAACTGGGCAGGTGGAAGAAAATCTTAATTTCAAAAGATAACAAATCATTCAGAGGGCCTGAGACAACAGCTATGGAAATCAATCCTGGTTATCCTCATTTCTCTCTTACTTTTTCCCACCCCTAAAATCAATCTTTTTACCCATTTTAACACCACTACTGTTATTATTGCTGCTGCTTCTTTTTGTACTTTGTCTCTTACAGCTTCTTATCTGATTTACATGCCAAATTGGACAATCAACAACTCAGGAATATGTGAACAGCATCTTCTTGTTACGTGAATGCCAATACCACCCTCTTCGGGACCAGAAATCAGAACCCACTGGACAGAACAGAAGGAAACTCTTCGCTGTCCCATAACAGCAGGAAGTAGCCAGACTGAGTTGATGTCCTGAATCCCCCCACCCTTCCATTCTGCCCAGTATTCCCATTACTTAGGTCCTTCATCATATATATATAATCAAAGAATTAGGAATGTTAGAGTTTCCCCTTACAAGATTTGCAATGATTGACAGGTCACAGGACCGTGAATCAATGCCCCTGTGGCATAGGTTGAGGAAAGGCAGCCTACAGCCATAACCCACCTAACCGATTGAGCAAGATATAGCCTATGGGCAGCTCTAACAAATAAATAAACAAAATGGAACTGATAAGGGCCATCACTCCCTCCCCAACCCCTGCCACATTCCAAGACCTCCTAGCCCACTCCCCCCTGGCCATTTGGCCCCAGGCTGTACTTGGTTTCCTCTCTTATTGATGTACTGTATAAATTCATATCCACCACCTTCCATGGGTGGGCTTAAGTCTCTCTTCAGACCTCCGCCATGCCGGGGAGGGGACTGAAGTCTTTTCTTCATACCCCCTCCATTGGGAGAGCTTCCCAATAAACTTCCTGCCTGCAATCATCAGTCTCTGCATCCCAGTGAACGCCATTTTTCTCTAACAGTATTTCATTTATTTTACATCTTCTTTAATATCTTTCATTATAGTTTTGTAGTTTCAATGTAGAGTGCTTGAATGACTTGTTAAAAATAATTATAAGTATTTTTTGTTTGTTTTTGATGCTGAAATGTTAAATTTTATTTTCCATGTTTTCATATCTAATATGTAGAAATACAACTGAATTTTATATTTTGACTATGTGTCCTGTGATATTGCTAAATTCACTTAATCATAGCTAGATGCTCTTTGTGTGGGTGGGTTTTGCTTTATCATAGATTTTCATTAGATTTCTTAAAATTCCTAAGCACATCATTAGATCATCCAAATATAAAGATTTTTTT
>JAQZBX010039688.1:0-12900 GCA_029593785.1 Cabassous unicinctus
GCGTTCATTCCTGCATCAACTAACTGACTCTACTCTTCCTGTGCCGGAACCTTCTGGCCCCTTGCTGCCTATACATCCAGGTGACTGGGTATACCTAAAAGCCTTACACCCCAAGGCTTTAACCCCAAAGTGGACGGGTCCTTTTCTTGTCCTTCTAAACTCCTCCACTGCAGCAAAACTCTTAAACTCTCTGTCATGGATACACTTTTCCAGATTGAAGCCTCTCCACCACCTTCTGCAGACAGCAAACCATGAGACCTTGAGGCTCAAGATAAGTACACCTGTGAACTTCTGGGGGACCTATGATTGAAACTCACATAGGATAGAGGTGACAACAAACCAAACACAGGGGCCTCTCATCCAATTCATACACCGAATCGTATAGTCAACAACTCAGGATTATGTGAACAGCATCTTTTTGTTGAGAGAACAATACCAACTTCTGTGGCACCAGAAGCCAAAACCCACCAGGCAGGATGTAAAGGAACGCCTCTCTGCCCCCCGATTGCAGGAAGTAACCAGACTGAGTTGATTTCCTGAATACCCTCACAGTCCTGTTCTGCCCAGTACTCCCATTACTCAGGTCCTTCATCATACATAGATATAATCAAAGAGTTAGGAATGTTAAAGGTCCCCTCTTACAAGGTTTGCAATGATTAACAGGTCATAAGACTGAGAGTCACTACCACCCCCCCCACCTCCACCGAGACTTAAATTGAAGAAAGGCAGCCTCCAGCCATAACCCACCTTACCGAATAAGCAAGTCATAGCCTATGGGCTTGGAGGCAGCCATCCCCTCCCAAGAATGAAAAAAGGAGTCTTCACCCCCTCCGGGCATTTCAAGATTACCCTACCTACCTCCTAGCTCCATTTGGCCCCAGGCTATACTCAGTTTCCTCGCCTATTGATGTACTGTATAAAGCCATATCTACCACCTTCCAGGGGCAGGCTGAAATCTATTCCTCAGACCCCCTCCATTGGGAGAGCTTCTCAATAAACTTCCTGCCTGCAATCATCAGTCTCCCCGTCCCAGTGAGCTCCGCTTTTCTCCAACAGAGTGTATATAATTTGATTACTAATCATAGGAATAAACTTCTAAGAAACCGATTTGAGATAAACATCAAAATGAGACCTATTTTTATTTCAGACCTATATTGTGTTAAAATATAATACATATTATCTTTTCAATATTTTAGAGTCTTTCACATGCTCAACCTCTTATAGTTATTGCCAAAGGGGGGATACAAAGTTGGGTTCTTGATTAGCTACAACTTTTTGAAGAACAGTGAATTTAACCAGCATTTATCTGAAAAATATTAAATAGTGCAATCCCAACACCAATCACTGGTTCTCAGGTTAAAACTGTTCATTAGTAAGCATTACATTTATTGATTCATAGCTACGCATATCTTTGCTAAGATGTTGAAATGCCCATGAAGAATATATGGTATGGTAATAACGTTAGAAAGAGTTCTGGAGGAAAAGTGAAATTAAATAAAAAATAATCCATCATTTCTCTCACTGTGAATATCTACAGAGATCATGGGTGCTTATTTCTTCCATTTGGAAATCCACCCTCAAGCACAGGCATGCATACATGGCATATTCTTACTACTGTACAATAGTACAGTATTCTTATGTGAATCAAAATAGCAAATGCAATGAGTTGCTTTATATGGAAACCAAATAGGACTAATTACTTACTATAAGGGGAAAAAATGTGCATATGTTAGTTTAGCTTGTTAAATACTTTCACTTCCAGTACCACATTCAAGAGGTTAATAGTAGCTTACATGCTGAGAAAGAGTCTTAGACCTAGTCCTGGCTCAGAAGGAGGTAGTCCCCGGATTCATTAGTGATGGCAGTTGTGCGTGCTGGCACTGTGATTGCTGGCATGCATGCCAGGTATCTGCTGTGCCACAATAGTAGGCCAAAATCTGACTGAGGTACGCTAGCTCTTCAACAAGTGGTGTAGTTACTTTAATGTTTAGTCATATAAGATCTAAGCCCATTTTCTCTGATAATGTTTCAAGACATTACATTTATAATTTAGGTTACCAGCTTTTTATGGGTAGCAAGATATTTTCTTGAAATATCAAATGATGCTCTCCTTTTTTTTCTCTTTCCTTTATATGACCATTGTTCCTCTTTGGTCACAATCATCTTTTGCCTCAGGGAAGAATAGGGTTGACATGAAAGGAAAGCAAAGAGAAAGATGAGCCAATGATGTGATTTTGACTTCCAAATTGGGCTCTTGAAATCTGTTTTGGAGAAAACACTTGCAAAAAAAAAATTGACAGTTCTAATTCGCAATCACTTAGGGATTATTTTCGGGGGAGATGAGGGTTAATGGGTGCTCATTCTGAAAGAACAGGGCAGAAAATTAACTGCAAACAATAATTGACAAGAGACTAAACGGTCTGGAGGCAGGAAAACAGATAGGGACCTGGGGAGGGAGGTCGATGGAGCCACTTAATCTTGCAAAGACCACAGTGGAGTCCAGTTTGAGACATTCCCCAGCCTCTGCCTGAGTGAGGACCATCCAGCAACAGAGAACTATGAAAAATCTAACCAATGCTCAGAGTGAGTCATTTACCATTCAAAGGACCCAGGCCCACTCTGCTTGTTTTCATGGGTAGGCTAGTTATCCTTCCCTTTGCTCATCCTTTGTGATCTGTCCCTTCCACAACTGCCTGCACTGTGCCAAGGGTAGTAATCCTACCTGATTCTTTCTTAGCCCTTCTGATGACCTTATGTAAAAAATCCACTTTTTAGTTGCCCAGGACACCTATGCAGTGATAGTTGGGGCTGGAACACACAGACTCATGATTCTTAGATTTTCAGGAAACCTGCAAGCAAACTCTTAAATGCTGGTAGTTTTTAATCAGTCATGGTGGGTGTATTTTTACCTTGAACACTGGGGAATGTTAGAAATATCACTGCCTATAAGCTCCCCAATACTGGTGGTGGGGCCATGGCCAAATTGGGGGGGGGCATGGAATAGGATGAAAGCCCCTTAACACTGCATTTAGGTTGAGAGGAATTGAATAGGAAGCTGATGAATATATTCCTCAAGCTATAAAACTCACCACCTCCTTCATAAATCACTTGCTCATCACGAATGATTATTAATTGAGGGCCTACAATATATTATTTTCTATGATTATGAGCATATCTTTGCAAAATTAAACTCCCTGCAGATGTTTTTGGCCACTAAATTTCTTGGAACAACAAAGGTTTTGAGAATTGTAGTTTCAAAAATATGAAAACACAATTAGAAAATAAAATTAACTATTCCTAAAAAATCCTGATACCTGATTTTAAATATGAAAAATAAATCTGCAGAGATTGGAAGAAAATCAATAATAATGTTTCCTTTACTGCATAATTGCCCTTACCAAGAAATCAGGATTTTTTTTTCCTTCTGCCTTTTAGAACTATTCAAGCAAAAGACCATTAACAGCCTGATGATCCTGCAAAACATGTTTACCTCTGGAAAATTGTTGGGCAATGTGGAAACCACAGGAGTGGATTAGGCTGCCCACTCAAACGCTCTATGTTGTCTTCAATTTGAGATTTGATGAATCAGAGCTGAAAAATGTGACACCCCCCCCACCTGTTTCTCTGAGAAAGCCAAGTATCAAAAATTCTATGGACATCATTTCCCTAGTTTCTTATTAAAGTCATGATGCCACAGTGAATTTTGGAAGTTCTGGTCCCCACGACCTCCCAAAGGTCGTTTGTAACTACATCTCCTATGAGCTACGAGCCCTTGCCATCCACAGAATAAAGTTGATCTGCTGACAGTAATGAGACAAATATGTATTAGCTTCATGCCTCAGAAACTGTAATGCCCCTAGTGAATCCTTGACATTTACTGTGTGCAATTTCTCCTGGTGTAAAATGCAGTTTAAAAAAGAAAAAACAACTGGAATGCATGGACATGCCAGCAATTGGAATGGCAGCCAATAACTGACTCCTTTAAACGATGTTATAACCTGTTCCTCAAGCACTGATTCGGGTATGTGAATAAAATAGCTGTAGATACTTGGAATCGATGTTTAATCACTCTTTTATAAGTTCTTTTCATTTCATCAGGATCTCCATCATTTTTTTCCTAGCTTTTAGGAATGTGAATTTCTCACACGACAGGGCTTTATAACACAAATCTGATATCATCACTCCCCAGTGCACTTAGAATAAAATCCAAACTCTTAAAGCCTTCTGTACAATCTAGCTACTATCTACCTCATCCAAGTTATTTTCCCAGTACTGTCTTGTATCTTACTACACTCCTGTCTTCTTGCCCTCTGGCTCTAACTTTCTAAGCACAGCCAGCCTCCAGCACTTTACATTTGCATGTCTTTCTCCAGCAATGGTCCTTCCCAGGATTAATCCATCAGTCCTTAAGTGGCTGGATTCTTTACTTCATTCCAGGCACAGCTCAAATTTCAAGTCCTCAGAAAAGACCTCTCAACTAATTTGGCCATTGTAACTCACTCTTTATCACTTGGCCCTGTTTCATGACCTTCATATCAAATTATGTATTTTTGATTACTTTTATTTCCAACAGAATGTGAGCTCCTGAGAGTAGTAGTCTTTTCTGCCTTTGCGTGGTTCAGAAAAGACACTTTGCCAAAATCGCCCTGATCCTTATATATTTTGAGACTGTTCTATTTTCCACTAAGCATGTATGCTTGGAAATGCATGGAATGTACTTTCAAAATCTTGGCAATGGATCGTAGAATCTATGAATAATGGAATCAGAAAGATTACCTAGTCCAACCACCTTGTTTTAAAGTTGAAAACTGCTGAATAGAAATAGCAGACCCAGATCTTTGTTTCTTGCTAGCTTTTTTAAACTCTCTCTGACATATGAGAATCTATTATGAGTGTTTAGCTTTAAACAAGGCTTTAATAAAGCTATCAGAGTTTTTGTCTAAAATTATCTAAAATGTTTGAAAATTAGATTTAACTTATTTTCTGAAAATCTGAGGTTTTTTTTTTCCTAAAAAAAAAAAAAAACCAGCCTTTTAGCTTAGGTTTAAAGTAATCCCACAACTTTAGCTATCCCATGTGAGAGTCTCCAAATCCTTTCCATTATCATTTTCAAAAGTATACTTGACAAGCTTTTCATTCATTCATTCACTCGTTCAACAATTATTTATTTGGTATCTTAATGCTTTTATAGCACTATAATATGCAAAGCAGGGAATAAGAACTCATAGACACAAAAAGTTTCCTAGTAAACCGAGGTAACAAGAATGGCACAGAGGTGATGGTTAAGTAACCAACTAAGGTAACAAAGATGTAACAAAAACCATCATCTTGATGAAAGTGTGAGACATGTTTTCTGAATGGCTACTCTGCCAGGCAATTTGGTACATAGATTTCCAATTTTAAAATTCTCCCTGAAAACAGGGGATTGTTATTTCTATTTTATACATGAAGAATCTGAGATTCAGTAAGGCAAAACTAACGCCCAAAGTCATCAGCTAATTTGTGCAAAGCTGGGACCCTGACTCTACCACCCATAGTCTTTGTCCGGTACCAGTGGTTTTCCAGCCATGTACCACATAAGTCACTGGAATTTGAGGAATCGATGGGATTAGTGTATGGGGCTTTATGCATCCAACCATTTTCACCCAGAGCTCTTCAATGCCTCTTTGGTTTATGAGGTGTAATGAGTGCAGACAAACTTAGGTGCATGGCACTGTTTTAGGCAGGAGTTACGTAAACAAGGTGTTCATATAGCTCCAACTGGCATGTCTTTCATTATTTAAAACAGGAAACTGAATGATTAAATATAGGTTTTACAGGAAAAAAATGCAACTATCAAATAGGCAACAGTTAAAATCAAGAGATGCACAGGTTTAGGACTAATGAAAGAAATCTTTGGTGGTAAAAAGTTTTGAACAGAAATCATGAGAATTCCATCAATGGTTCAAAGGGCGGAGAGAGATAAGAGCAGACAGAGAAATCCTGAAGGCTTTACTAGGACCAAAGTGGTATACTGACTGAATTCCGTTTAGATGGATCAGGGAACACTTTTGATTGCCTGGTTCTCAAGCCTATCTGTTAATTATTTTAAAAGCCATCTCTGACTAGAACTTTAGAGGGAATGGAAAGGGAACACATATGTTTTAAGCACATATGTGCTAGATATTATGCTAAATACTTTTCATGTTCAACTTCACACAATCTATCTGCAATGTAGTCATAATTTACATTTTATAGATTTGGAAACAGATGGTAAGAATTGAATTTTTTTTTGCCTAAGATTAAGCAATGAATAATTTGCATAGGTCACTTTTTTCTTGTTTTGTTACCAAGGTCCATTACTTTTTGCTTCTAGTAACAGTAAACTATTTCTTTGGTGAACTGCCCCCTTCCCCTCCCCGCCCCCCCCAATCTTAGTCTATATTCTCCCTAGGCTTGAAGAGTGTACAAAGAAAGGAGTGTTATGTTCCCCTGGCCATAGTGGATACTTTATAAGTGGGATCATGACCTCAGGAAAGACAATTCAGAACCGAAGTGACACTTTTGTCTGAGTGATTGGAAAAGAGTCAAGCTCTTCTCTGTTTGAAGTGGAAAAATGAGGATGCAAGTTTGATACTACTGGGAGCCAACATGAGATGGGAGCCCATCGCCAAATATAGGAGATATATAGGGTGAGAACAAGTGTTTTAGACATGATTAAATCCAGATGTATCTGAAGATACATATCCCTGAAGTTTTTTGATTCCATCAGTCAGTAAATTAAATTATAAGCTTAAGCCAGATTGATTGGGGGTTTCTCTTACCTATGACCAAAAAAGTCCTGAATAAATCAAATGAATTGGGATGGAAATAAGAATAATTTGGTTAGATGTTAGTGGTTCTCAATATATCAAGTGACTTGAAATATGTGGTGGCATTTTGGTTGTCACTATAATGCAAGGGTTCTGCTGGCATTTATTAGATGAGGAATAACAGGTAACAGAGATGTCAAAGAAGATATGATCTTCTTAAAAGTTGAGGAGATAATGCGGAGACCAATAAGATTCCAGGGGTCTTTACATATGAAAGTAGGAAGATGTTGACTGCAAAGAAAAGATATGAATTTGCAGTTTATCTCAAGGTAATGGGAAGGTTTTTGAGCAGTAGAGTAATGTGATAAAAGCAGTATTACAGGAAGATTAATTTGGAAGAAGTCCACAGAATAAATTACAAAGTAGAGGGACAGGAGACAGAAAGATAGATTAGGCTCAAATAATCATATGTATCTAAGTATCTTTTAAAGAAAAATAAAAAATATATTTAAAAAAAGATAACTAAAAAGACCATCACCTGGTAAATTAAAAAACAAACAAACATGTGATCTTTTATAGAAGAAGATATATGTATGTTCTCATTTTTTTGGTAGTCATTTCTGTTGTTTTCCTAGCATATTAAGATTAGATATATTTTAAGACTGCAATAAAAAGTTAGCCCTTTTGGCAAAAGGTGTGTGTGTGTGGGTGGGTGGGTGTGCATTACGGCTAATGTGGAAACAGGGACTATGATTAAAAACAGAAAAATAAATAGTACCATCTTGCTATGAAATGTGTTTCTAGTTCTTTCTTGAATGACAGCCATTTTCTTAGCTTAAGCAAAGTCATTGTTATTTGATTAGAACTAAATTTCTCTGAAATGACTGAGTATGATCTGGTTGACTTTAAACATTCAATTTAATTGAAGTTTGAAATTTAACTAGAATACATTCTATGCAAATTATGTAGAGGAAGGCAAAACAATATATTTGATGAAAATGTGTTTATAAAAATATGTATTTTAGTTTATGTCAGTAAAGAAGATAAATTGCTTGCTTAGCTTTCTTCTAATGTTAAAGCGACACAACACATATCTGTGATTTTTATAGACTTAGAGGTTCATAGTTTTCATTCATTGTTGCATGGTGTATGCTTTATTTTTTATAATATGTATTTTATCTGTTAGAGTGTGTATTAATTGTCAGCAACAGGCCTACAATGTAATGGAAACACAAAACTGGAATGTGACATTTTGCTTTGTTTCTGCAGAGTTTAATTACTGAGACTTGCAAATATTAATCCAAATAGCTAACTGATCATATTGATCAAGCTATACAAACATAGAGAAAAACTAAAGAAAGGACATAAGAAAGACCAAAGAAAGAGAGTGTATCTGTGGTCAGTTTTTAAAATGCATAGAGAGATAAATTTATTTATTCTGTGATCAATGAAATATGGAACAAAAAATAAAGTATATCACCAATATTGAACACAAGGTACTAGAGAAGGATTAATTTCCTTGGACTTTCTGCCTCTATTAAGAATATGTGACAGTTATCACATGATATCTTGTAACAAGATTTTCTTTTTATATTATTTTTTCTCCTACTAATTTCCAACCTCTTTGGGATCAATAACTATATTTGCAACTTACTTATATCCACACCCACTTCTATATCTAATAAAGACTTGATGATTGTTCCAAGTTTTTACTTCATAAGTACATATTGATTTACTCTGAATTTGAAAACTAGTATAACACATCATAGTTTAATTATCCATCCTCTTACCTACCAGACTACAAATTCCTTGAGAACAGGGACTATGTTTTTCAACATGTAGTAGGTATCAGTAAGGAACAACTGAAAGTAAATGCATAACATAATAAATCAAACTGAGAACAGAGGGCTGTGAGTTGAGTGTAGAAGACCTTCCTGAATGGAAAATTAATTGTGAAAATGCCTCTGTACTTGGAAGCCATTGTCATTGGGAACATTAGAAATGAAGCTTGGAGCATGCTAAAACCTAGGATACTGGAGGGAACTTAAAATTGAGTTTCTGTGTTGAGAAGGCTCTGGAACAGATACAGATAACCTTTTTTTTTTTTTTTTAAACAATAACAATAAATCTGCTTTAGTCAGCAGTTATACTCCTCCCTTGTTTTCATTCAGTTCTTAATCTTGTGGGATTTGGGACCATACTCACTCTGACTACTTCAGGCTGAGAAGAGATATAGATATTATGGGGCAAAGGAATGGAATTGTTTTGCTTGCAGTTGAAGATACTCCTTCCTTTTGGGCTGGGACTGGTTCACCATCAACGTTTTGTTAGCTGTCCAGGGCAGGCCTGAAGAACTGGAGAGTAGGAGTTGGCCATATAGCTGCTAGGTTTCAGGGTTCCACCAGCATTGGAACAATCTAAAGATTTTAAGTCTCTGAGGAATATATTTAACAAGTAAATTTAAAATTATAGGTTCAAATAAAAGAAGTAGAAGAACTATGAATCGGGGATTTATACCTAACCATGTTATATTGGGGAAATATCTTTTCATATATTCCCAGATAGAGCCCACAAAAGGGTATTAATTTTACGTGGCCAGGTAGCTTGCCTAAGGTGTCTGGACATCCCCAGATAACTTTTTTTTAGTATAGTGTGGAACTATATACATTTGGGACAAGATAAATTCACTTGAGCTATAAAGAATAGACCATGTATATACAATGACAAAGAAGCTCATTGCCCTTATTTTGAAACGTTTACAAAAAAATTATTTCTGTTCAATCTATTTAAAAGTTTGTTAAAAAGCAAGGGAAGGTTGTTTTGCAGCTTAGGAGTCTATAGTGATTCTGATAAATATTCTTTCCTTCTCAATTGTCTAAAACACCAAATACATGACCTTTACCCATCTCAAACACCTGTTCCTTGAATGGGTTTTGATCAGAATATACTGACAAAGACAAACATTGCTAACAGCCTTCTGCACCGCTGTACCAGCTAGTTAAAGACAATAGTAACCACGGTACCAGGAGTCACCTCAGACCTCACATCACCCAGTGCTTTAGAAAATTTTCAAGGGCAAATGTACTTGGCATTGGATTTAGGTTTGAATGGAAGTAACTTCTCTATCCTGAGTGGCAGCTTGAGGAATAATTACAAAGCACAGGAATAAAAATTACATTTCATAAAATCCTACATTTGGCCATTGCTGCATAATGTCAGTGTTGGTGGGAAACAACTTACTTGAGAGAAAATATGTGAGTGTATATAGAACTAAAAGGAGAAAGGAGAGTGAGTGAATGCGTGAGAAAGGAAGAAAAGAAAGAAAACAGCAAAAGTCAGGATTCTATTAGAGTATGTCAAAGGTCAAATTATGTTTAATAACCTTTCTAATTTTATGAGATATAAATATGATGATAGTCATGTCATGACATCATTTAGCCCTAGAATTAAAGGAGTGTTTGGTCATTTAGATAATGGAGCTGAAGATGGTAATAGGATGAAACGTATAGTGCAGGGTGACAGGTTAGTTCTTTTAGGATCATAGGCTCCTTCCTAGCACAGCATAAAAGGGATTATTATATTGGCTTTCAGAAGTATCTTGACATTTCCATTAAACTCGTGATTTTGACAGGTTTATATATTCAGTCCCTTTTATTTGCATGAGATTGAAACTTGACATTAGAAATCCTCAGACCAAATGCATTTTAAACATCATGCATACTTGCATATTTATGTGTGCACACAGTAAATGCAACATATAAGCCTACACAGTATATATGAATTTTTAATAGTCCTTATGCTTTCTAGATTTTACTGAATTTCTCATTAATTTGGGCATAGTTAGAAAATCTACCAAAAAGGTGAAAAATACTTGGAAAGTTAGGATGAATGTGGTATACATAAAATGTTATTATTTGGCAGTAGCCAAGATACTTGCTGCTTAACAAATTCCAGGCTTTTAGTGCAATTCTTGATTTGGTGAAGCCGTTTATATCACTTTAATGTCTTATTAAACATTTTCATACCTTTTGGTTTTTGGTTTTCAAGAGCTATGCAGCTCATTCAAAACCATGAAATTTCATTCATTTAGAGTCCTCTGCACAGATTGAGCACCACATAACAAACCAAACTGGGCTTTCTCCACTGTCGTCTATGCCCTCACTGCTTGAAGTGTAGTCCAAGGACCAGCAATACTAATATATAAGAGACAAACCTTAGATCCAAAGACACAAACAGGTTGACAGTGAAAGCATGGAAAAAATATTGCATGCTAATAGTAACCAAAAGAGAACAGGGTTAGCTATATGAATATCAGGCAAAATAGACTTTAAGTTAAAATCATTTAAAAGAGACAAAGAAGGACAATATATATTAAGAAGACCAAGAAGTAAAAGCCAGTGTTAAGAGTTCATGAGAAATCAAGATAAGAGAGTTTTATGGAGAGAGGAGCTTGAACAAACAACAGCAATAACAATACAAGAATGGCTAATAATTGCTAACTTCAACTTCTGCCACCACCACCACCACACAATTATTGCTTCCAGGCCCACCAGACAGAGGTTGTACTCGTATAGACATTCTGGGCACTGGTGTGTGAAAGTAAAGGGAATCGTCATCACCAGCTGCAATAGGGAGGGATGGGGAGAGGGTGGTGAACACAGGTCCAGAAAGCAGGTGTTGTGCTTCTACTCAGGGCCTGGCCATTTGAAGCCCATTGCAGCCAATGGACAGAGACAACGTCATTGGCCCAGGATTCTTCAAAGGCTATCACCACGTGCATGTGTGGTAGGCATAGCCTGTTTTTCCCCTTAGGTTGGCTGTTAGCCCTGGAGTAGGATCTGGTTTTGGAGGTGAACAGTCATGTCAGTGAGTACTTTCTCCTGTCTTGTTCCTGGTGCCCTTCTGTCCCATTTCTTTCTCCCTTATTGATTAGACCCTACTTGCTGAGCCCCTACAATATGCCTACACCCTGTCCCTTTAGGCTACTCAGAATCCACAGACTAGAAGACCCTTTCAATGAATGAAATCCAATTTCCCCATTTTGCTCAGAAGGTCCACCTTTGAGATACATCTGTTTGGGAAATTTAGGTTAAGTTCCGCACCCTCTCTATCTCTAGACTCTAGATCTAAAGTAGAGAACAAAGCAGGGATACTGTGACTCAAGGGTCAAGATCACCTAATGCCTGGTCCATACTTGGTGGAAGTCCAGGGATGTTACTGTGTTAATCGTGCTAATAATAATATGCTAAATATGACTAGTGGTTATTGAAGTGTTATACAATTCTGATGGTATTTGTCCTTTTATCAAGTGAGGAAACTGAGTCTCAAATAAAATGGCTTGCCTTGGGCAGTAAGCAGTGTAATCAATATTTAAGTCTGGGTCTAATTGGTTTCAAGCCCTGCAATCTTCACTACTTCTGTTGATTCATTCAAGACACCTGTGGAGACAGGGCTACCAGGAGAGGTAGGAAGTGTGTAGAGAGGTAAAGTGAAAGCTTTGGTAAGTTATTTATCCTCAGAAAATCACCTTGGCCACCAGAATAATTTATGTCCTCCCAATCTACAAACCTGTCTAGATTGGAATAATCTCTTTACCTTCTCCCCAGTCCCTCCTCATTCCACCAAATTCTACATGAGCAAGTTCTATCCCAAGATAAACCTTCCCTCTGCATTCCATTCCCATGCATTTGTCTTTAGGCTTGATTTAGCAGGTCCCACTCTGTTGTAATGGGAAAGGAGGAACATTACAGTCAGAAAGCTGTGCATTAAAATGTTTTTTTCCTGAAACAGAACAAGTATTCAATTTCACAGACCTCAGCTTTCAACTCTGTAAAGTGTGGATAATAATACTCTTTACTTAGTATATCAATATGTTTATGAAGAGTTAGATGAGATGATGTAAATTACCTAAGTAGATACTTAGAAAATAGTAAGAACTCTTTGTTCATTCTCTTTAGTCTTCTACCTTTATCCTTATCTCTGAGCATATAAACTGGCTCAATCATCTCCTCCTGAAAAATATAAATCACTTCCCCTAGACCATACTGATCTTCTTATCTACCACTGAGGGTTTTTTGTTGCCCTTTACAGCTCTGGTGCTTTTCTTACT
>JAQZBX010039688.1:13000-23050 GCA_029593785.1 Cabassous unicinctus
TTTTTTTTTTTTTTTTTAGTGTCTACTAAAATGATTGAATCGGAAATGCTTTTTAATATTAACTTGAATAAAAAAAAACAAACACTGAGAAGGTAGAGTGAAATGGAAGCTTTCCTTGGCCCCAGTTATTTCCTCCTGCCTCTTCTAACACCTCCACCCCTATCCCTGCAGTCAGACAGTTATACATTTTCTGCTCATCATCCAAAGATAGTGTAAGTACAGGTGTACTTAGACACTTGCCTGGAGCAAGTGTCTTACAGATTGTGGCACCATTTTGTGCTGATTGAGAATTTTTAAAGACGCAGAGTACTTCATTATGTCAATTAACCCACCAGTGATTGATCAATGCTTAAACAGTCTTCAGTCTTGCAATTGCAGACTAGGCTGTTTCTAAAATCTGCATTTAAAACAGGTACTGTCAATTACCCTCCAGAGATGGCAACAGTTTACACTTGATAGGAGCACATTTTTCCCACCCTCAACAAAGCAGTATAAAATCAAATGTTATGAAAATTGTCAGCTTGATGTGTCAAACAAGGTACATCATTGTAATTCTTACATCATTGTAATTGATGCTAACATTGATTTCAAGTACATTTAAAAGCCATATCTAGTTTTCTTTGAACTGTTCAAGTTTTTTTTTCACTTTAGTAAATTGTGCTATTAATCATTTTCATGGGGGGTGGGTACAGGGAAACCCATGAAGGTACTACTATAATATGGTAGAATATAATGATTGCTGTTTAAAGAAGAGAGTTTACCTCATAGAAGGGAGCAAAAGTACCTAGTAAGGCATGTAAATGAGTGAATTATGTATATAAACTTAAAATTTTTTGCATTAAATTTCTGAATTATTTTCATGTGAATCTTTATAAGAATCACAATCTACAGTAGAGAAACTAAAGTACACAGCAACAAGGCTAAACATATTTTTAAAAGTGAGAAACATACCCAGAACGAACTTCCCAGTCACCTATGGGGGTCTTTAAATAGTTCTTAAGTAATGTACGATATATATCTCACATTTCAATAAATTGGTTTGAAAATGTGTGAAAGTGAATACTTCATTGCTTGCCTCTCAGAATAAAATAAGTTGCCCTGCATTCTAGCAATGAGCACCATTTCAGCATTCAGTTAGTACTTCATTCATGGGCTGTAACTTGGCTCATTCATCAGCCTGAAATGGGCTAATTTAAAAGAGTATGAGAAAGAAAAGGGGAAAAAAGCTAATTGTCTGCAAAGAGGTGTTAAGAATGAAATAAAAATATAGAAAATTAGGAGTTGAAGAGGTATCTTTTTCAGCTGTCACAGACTGCTGTCTAAGGACGCATACCAGTAATTTGTGAAGATGGGTGGGCATTGAATTGCTCTGTGCACAAAGCCAGTCTGGTGACTGATAACTCCAATACTAGATTTGACTTGAGTGGATTAGGTGCTAAGTGGGTTTAACAAAATTACTCGGAGCATTACATCATATTACTCCTATTTCTTGTGACAGAACCTATTATTTTTGTGAGACTCTTCTGACAATGAAGTGGTCAAGAATATAAAAGGAGTGATAGGGCAGGAGGCTAAGAGGATGGAGGCAAAGGGGGAATCTCATGATTAGCTCTTGCATTTTGGAAAATTGGAGTTTTGCTGAAATCTGACATTCCCGGCTTGAAATTATTATTTTATATTTTCCCCTAATGAAGGTTTACCAGGATTATCCAAAAAGTTTGCTACTTGTATAATAGATATTGGAGTCAAATATTTAGGATAAATAAGAACCAATAACAAACAGTGACCCCTTCCTTCCCTTCCTCCCTCCTTACCTCCATGTTGTAGCCAGTCATTGGACCATGCACTGAGGTTAGAGACAAAAAACACGCTGTATTTGGCCTCAAGTAGCTTACCTTGGCAATTATAATACAGAACCAGAGGAAATGTAACTTTCAGCTGGGGGGTCCTAATGTCATATGTGAGTAAGAAACTAAAATGTCTAAAGTACCAAATAATGGCTGGATAAATACAGAATGCTTCTATCTTAGCTAGAAATAAGGTTAATTTTCATAGAAAAGTAAAGATTGTTAAAAATAAAAATTATTAAAAAGCTAAAAAAAAAATCTACAGTTCAAATTGGCACGCGAAGTTGTTTATAAAGTCCCATCATCTCTTCTTCCCTTAAACTCCCAAGTAAGTAGGAGTTGAATTTGAAGTTCTGGGTCACTTGGCTGGTGAATTATTTCTCATTTTGCAACTCTGCCAACTATCTTTTAAAAGAAAAGACCTCAGGGACTACACCCTTATCACATGGAGCAATTTAATTCTGGAACTATTGTCCACCATCTTAAACAGATGCCATAAAAATAGAGCAAATAATTTTGCATTTTCTTCATCTAAGAATAGGTAGCAGCTAGATTCTAAAGCAGAAAAGGCAGTGCTTTTAAAGGATGTTTTCCTTGCGGTATTTCACATGATAACTTCATTAGAAGTCAACGAATAATATTTTTCATCCATTAAACCAAAGTCTATTCCTATGGCAGGTGATATCCTGACAGTATGTTTTTAAATGATCTCCTTAGACATATTTAGACTTGTAGTCAATATATTCCTTTTGGGTTTTTCACTTCACTAATTGCTTGGTGTCACTTTGTCACTCATTTTTGCACCTTTCTTAATTTTTATAACTGGTAAATTCATCACAATCTAATTACAAGACTATTTAAGCCAACATAATTTTTCTAAGCCAATATGGTACTTCAGTCCATTTATAATACCAAATTTTCTTGAGTCTGAGATATATTATTTTTTTCAATCCAATCAGCTCCCTACAAAAGACTGCTTTGTTTCACAGTGCCAACTGAAAGAATGACATTTTAAATGTTTTAAGTATTGGATTTGGATTTAAAGGATTAATACAAGTTTATTCTATAAACTAATTTTTTCCTTTGCAATCCCTGAAAAAGAATGAATATGGAAGGGATCTCTCTTAATTTAGTGCCTATTATATCAGATAGATGCACATGGTTGGACTGAGGAATATCTGAAAGCACAAACATAAGTCATACCTAAGTAAACTATTAAAATATTTCTAGGACTGGATAAATGCAAACAACAAAGGGGGCATTTTTGCTATACTCAATAGAAAATGAAAATTTTTCTTCTATTAGTCACTTACATAACAATTATGATTTTGATGTAACACATTGAGCCGAAGAAATACTTCTAAAATTTATTTGAATAGCTAAAATTCATTTTGAAGTGAAAGAAAAGAAAATATTAACCTAACTTATAATAAACATTTAGGAAGAGCTTTGAAAGCAGAGAAAGGTTGAAATGTTTTCAAGCATATTGGCTCAGAACCGGGAGGTGCTGTGGGGCCAGAAGCAGGAAGTCTCTAACCAGGTTTAGAAGTGAATAAAACATTTAGAGGGAATTTAGGTTATTAACTTCATTGTGGATTATTAAGTCAGGACTTCGGGTTCAATTAAGGAAAAAACGCATTCTTATTTTCAATCTGAAAAAAAACAACAACAAAACAACAAATGACAGTCTTCTGTAATAGACTTTACTATATATACTATGTATGTGTGTGTGCATGTGGGTGTGTGAGAGAGTGTAGGTAACGTTGAGAGAAATGTCATAACTATTGGAAGAAATGATTATTAGTGGGGATTCTGCAATACCATGTCAGGAACATGCCCCAAAATAGCTTCAGGTTGATGGGGAATACTTAAGCTGCCAGTGGTTTAACCATTGCTGACAGAAATCCCCTAGAGCAAGGCAAGTGGTGAGCAGTGTAAGGAGCAGGCAGAACACAGTTTTGGACAAATGCATAAGTCCTCGTCAAACGTGGAAACTGCCCAGATGCATCCATGTATGTCTCCAAACCTGCACCTTGAGCCCCACCAAACGTGTTCATCTTGTAGCACAGCCATCAATGTCTCAGATATGTTTACTGACAACAGAAGTATCTGATGGATGCTGACATTGTGAATAGCACCAAACAGAATCCTTGATGTTTGGCTGCCTCATTCCTTAACACATCTACTTAAGTCAATTCTTGTCTATAAGCTCTCTATTGTATATGAAATGAAAATGATGCAACATATTCTTGATTTTTGTGTAAAGCACTAAATCCTAAGCAATTATAATTTTGATGCTTTTCTGACAGTTTCTGGCAAACCATAAATAGGAAAAAGTAGAGATCACAATTTAATTACATTTAATAACTCCTCTAGTCCCTGTGACTGATATTGCTGGATTTTGAACTCAGTTATTTGCTTCTTCAAAATAACATCCCAATCATGAAGAAAAGCTATCCATGGGGTAAAGGTATAAACATCAAGTTAGAGAAATTCCCAATATCAAAAGCAAATAGAAAAATATCTCTCATAAGAGTTTTAATGAGAGTTCAGAAAGAAGACAAATTCTCTTATCTAGTTGATAAAATGTTCCAGGGTGTACTTTAGGTGATGAAAAAGCATGACAAAGCAATTGGCAAAATATTTAAGATACTTTTACTTACCAATGGTGTTTCTATAATAAATGGGACAGTTTCAGTTTCTTTTATATTTTAAAAATTTCTCATCTTTCCTTCTCCTCATTTTGAGAAGAACACGAGATAGGGCAAAACAAGGAATAGGTAGAATTGTGTAGCTATTAAGAGAACTGGAGACAAAATTCTTCATAATCTGGCCCCATTGCTTGCTGATTCTATAATCTTGGCAAACTACCTCCTCTCTTGAAGCCTTGGCTTTCTCATGGATTGAAAGTCAGAATACAATAGTATCTGCTTTATGTATGACTAGGGTTATTGTGAGGAATAACATGACATGCAAAGCAAGTTCAACTCCGTGTTAATCAATGTTAGTTTTATTGTGTTTGATAGGTGTTTCATTCTAGCCCCCACATTTATTAATGTCCTCATTGACAGCTCTGCAAGGGCTTGAACATACTGTCTTGAGACCAAGTTTTGGATCAATGAGCTTAGGAAACATTGAATTCAACATAAGAACAATATATTTACTTCAGTATTCTGAGCTATTTCCATTTCCAAGGATATATCCTAAAACTCTGAAAGGAGAAAAACATATTTATTGTTCCACAAATTAATTTAAATCTCCTTTTACTAGAGTGGGGCTTGTATGCCACAGAACACACTGAAAATTCTGGCTCACATCTTTTATTTGTAGCCGTCCAGTTGGATGTTCCAACTTGAGTCTGTTACCCCCTAAATGGATATTTCATGGTAAGGTCACAGTTATCTCCAAACCTATAGCTTTTGATATGATTTCACTTGAATTCAAAAACTTTCAGCTATTTTCCATGAGTGTAGAAGAAATCTAAACTTTTTAGCATGGCACTCAATGACTGTGATAGACTGACATTAACCTTTCCTTCCCACCTCTTTTCCAAGCATATTGGTGTCCCTTGGAAATGGCAGGTTCCCATGGTTTCTCACAATTTCCTAAACCTCTGATAGATCCACACTACTCCATCTGACACAAACTTCCTCACCTCTAAAAAACAACGTATGTGTCCACACCACTGGGCAGCTTTCCCACAACTGTTATCTTCTAAGATAGAAACTCCGAACTTCTATAACATTCTTTTTTCATAATTTAAGTGTACCAATTTATCAAATAGAATTATTATAAGTTATGTCTGAATCTGTTTCTTCCACCTCTTATAAGCTCAGAGGGGCAATAGAATGTCTTATTCTCCTAGACATCTTATCTTCGGTATCTGATATGATGTCTGACAACTAGTAGGTGTTCAGAAAATGGGCTTTGAAAAACTTGAAACACTGGGGGGAAATCAAAGCATAGGTCCTGCTGCTGTGGGTTAGAAATAATCATTCCATATATGGAAGAGAAAAAGTTACTATTATTGCTCTAGTAAAATATAGGTCTGCCTCAAGGCAGGTATCTACAGGTGTGTTTGCCTGCAGGTACTGAGTGAAAGTCAATCAAATTATGTCAGTTTCTCCTACATCCAAACTGTATTTCTTAGTTCCTTGTCAGCAGGAAAATTGGGACAGTCACAGGTTACTGGAATCACAGGGGCATCTTAGTTTATTTCCATTGGGGAAACATGAATATAGTCTATAAACGGCTATCTCACAGAAAGTTTTTCCATTTAACAATCACTAGAGCTTAAAGTATCCTGAACTTGTAGGGAAAAATGTACTATTTAACTTGAAGCGAGAAGTTTTTTCCCATTACAGTAAACATAAACCTTATTAATAAACGTTGCAACACAGAAGTACAAAGTAGTTTCTTTGTTTTTGTTTTTTGTTTTTTTTCTGAAAGAGCACTAGGTCTAAACTGTTTTCAAATTTAGACTGGGCCTTCTGGAGCTTCCATCACAATCAGGTCGAATATAAAGATTGTTTGTCATAAGCAGAAGGGGAAAAATGAATTCTAACAGTCAAATGTAAAAGTATTGAATAAAAAAATTGACAAGCATGCTATAATTTGACATTCTGAGGACCAAAAAGGTTTTACTCTAAAGTTTATGAGTTCAAATTCTTCCTTGAAACAAATAGGAACAGATTAACAATTATGTATGCACCAAAAATTTGATAAATCAACATAATCTTTTTAAGGGAGTAAAAAGAACCTGATGTTAAAATATTGTATGTTTTCAAGGTTAAAATATTGTATCTTTACAAGGATTTATATGTATATTGATTTAAAGATTCTTTAGCCTGAAAGACAAGGCTATCTCACCTGCTGCTGCTATGAAGATATCATGGAGAAAAATTAACTACTCTGATAGATATCTTAGTGCAGTGTTTCCCAGACTTTTTCATGTCAGAGGAAATTAAACATTCATTTTGCTGGGCACTGGGCCTGCTCTTAGTTGGAGGAGATGAGCCTGGCAAATATGACTTTGATCACTCTCCACCTTGCTCACTGCATGCTAGCCACAGGTGTCTCTCCCTCATTCCAGCCTCTGTGCCTCTGTGTTTACAGTTCCCTCTGCCTGGAACAGTGTCCCCCAAATGTCATTCTGGCCTGTTTCCACTGTTGATTTATACCTCTGCTCAAATGTCACTTTCTCAGAATGATTACTCTGAGTTTCCTTCCTAAAATAATTCCCCATCCCTTCTTATCCTCTAATTTAAATTTTCCTCATATAACATATTGCCTGATCTTATATATTATGCATTTATGCACTCATTTATCTAATTATTTTTTGCTTAACTCCTCCACTACAATGCAAGTGCCACAAGAAAAAAGATTTTAACCCTTCATTCACCTACTCTGCCCTACCCTTCATTTAACCACCTACCCTAGTACTTAGAAGAATAGGGATAGAGATATTGTGGAAATTATGAAGGAAAAACTATCTTGGATGATGGAGATTTGTTTCCATTTTTTGGAACAACTGTACTTCCCCTCCTACCCTCCATACCTCACACATAGGCATGCCTTTTTCCCATGCCTTTGTCTAAAGGCACATATATACCTGTGGTAGGAAAGAATTTGGCTTGCTAACCATTGGGTTTATTTCCCCATGTTATTCTTAGTAGGTACACAGCATCTAGGGCCTTACAGAAGGTTTATTTAGATCTCATAGTACAAGCAAAGTTAATAACTCTTGAGATTCGAAGGGCCAAAACCATAGAACAAAAAATTTGGAACAATACCTTGTGAGCCAATCCATCACCTTCTATCCCAATCCTACACCAAGTTTTAGAAAAATGATCAAAATCCTTTAGACTGGGGCAGGAGAAAACTAAGATGCTAAGAAAGGGATGTGTAGGCTATAAGCATTAGATAATTTGGGATGTACAGAGTGTACAGGAATTTGAGTTTCATTGCCACCTGGGGTACCCAGGAAAACAATGCTCCAGAGTTCCTTCACACCTCAGCATATTATGAGAGCATTAGTGTAGACTTAGTGGTGTATCTAAGTAGATAGTGTCTGAAGCAACCTATGCTTGATATTTTCATAGCCACGATTGGAAAAGGAAAATATCCAAAGGATCTCCTTGCCCTTGGAGAAGGGTGATCAATGGGTAAAGAGGGTCGTTAATGCCTGAAAGAGTCACTCAGTGATCATGACCTATCTGTTTTAGAGGGGAGCTGGTTGGTTAACAGGGTTGTCTCTGTAGATGAAAATAGGAATATTTGCATTAGCTGGGTAACATAGCTGTGTGGCCAGTAGTGGCTCTATATAAAATCACTTGAACTTAGATACAATTGAGGCAGAGGAGAATTCCCCTTGAATTTCCTAAGACAACACTGATTTGACAAAGTTTACTTTCCCTAATCTGAGTGTAAATTTGCTACCAGAGCATGGGTAGTTTCTGTTGCATTGAGTGTAGATTGCAGTTTCCCCTGCTGGAATGCTGTTCCCCTAAGCTCTCATAGGTATAAACTCAATTAAAACTACCAAAACAGTCTGATTCTCTTGAAGGAAGGGAACCATGCAAAATCCACCTGGGTGGTGGTAATATATCCTGAGGCCAGTCCTTATGCATGAGATACAAGGTTGCTAGAAAACAAACTGTAGTCTTGCACCTTGGATGTCAGAAGAAGGGGTTCAGGGCTACAAGAAAGTCTAGAAATTGAAAGCAGTTGGGGGCGGGGGGAGTGGTGGGTTCAAAACCCAGAAGGATGAATCCTGAGAAGGGGGAGATCCCAATCTGAGTTTAAACTATCAAAAATCTGATGTGTCCTTGACTGCATATACATAGAGGATACTCCAGAAAGTCTAGCAGAAGCCAAAAGCCAGAAGGCTAAGAAATATGAGCAGATATTTCAGCTGCTGCTCACCAGAGAGGAGGCAGAGATTGGATTCCATTTAATTAGAAGGCCTGGGTAATCAGGGTGGACTTTCCATTAAAATCACAGAAGGGCCAGATACTTTGAAGACACATTGTTTGCATGTTAAAGAAAGGAATGATATACTTTGCACACAGTAAACACGAGAAAACTAGTGTTTCAATATTCTGTCAGATAGAGAAAGCAAGGAGATGACCAGAGATAATGAAAGTCATTTCATAATGATAAAAGATTAATTCCTCAGGAAGACATAACGATCATAAATATGTATACACTTAATAACAATTGCAAAATACATGATGCAAAACCAGACAGAATTATAGCTAGTAATAAACATACAAATGCATATACTTAATTGGAGATGTTAAAACTCCTCTCTTAATCTCAAAGGATAAAGCAAATTGATGGAAAAAAAAATACTAGTAGAGAAGATTTGTAAAGTTTTCTGAAATAATGGTTATTTATGGAACCCTGCACTCAATAAGTGTAGAAAACGGATTTTCAGGTGCACATGGAAAATTCAAGATGTGCCTTATGTGGGTCGTGAGTCAAGTAGCAACACATTTCAAAGGTTAAAATATTACTACAACACAATTAAACTAGAAATGACTAACAAGATCAAGAAAAACACCTCTAAATTTGAAATCTAATCAAACTTCTAAATCATGGATCAAATAAGAATCAGAAATATCACAGGATAATATTTTGAAGAAAAATGAAAATACCAAAATCTTGGTTTGCAACTAAAGTGTGGCTTAGGGGAAAACTAATTCATTTATATTAAAAATGAAAAAGATGTAAAAATCTAAGAACTAAGTGTCCCTCTTAACACATGAAGATAAAGGTAAATAAGTAGGGAAATAAATGAGAAATCAATGATGTAGAAAACAATTATTAAAGCCAAATTTTGGTTAGTTGAAAATTGTATAAAATAATAAACTACCAAGACTGTTTGAGAGGAAAAGAGAACATAGAACATGTAGATATCAGGAATAAAATTTTGTTATATTCTACAGAAAAAAAAAATCCATTCCTATATGGTCAATTAATTTGCAATAAAAGCACTAAGGCAATTCAATGGGAAAGGACACTTATTCAAATCATACTGGAATTAAGACAAATATATGGGGGGGAAATGAGTCCCAAACTTCCTTACATCGCATACAAACATTAACGTGAGATGGCTCATGGACCTAAACACTATAAAGCTTCTAGGAGAAAACTTAAAAGGATATCTTCATGACTTCAGGGAAGACACACAATTCCTAGT
>JAQZBX010039689.1:0-22944 GCA_029593785.1 Cabassous unicinctus
TAGGGCTAATATAACACTAGAATATGATAATTATTCTCAATCCAACTAGAAATGCTTCACATATCTCAAAAACATCTAGCCGATATATAGGTAAATTATCTATCCAATGGAAGAAAAATCAACCATGTCTAAAGAAAAATGTATTCACAAATATCCACATATCATGAAAAACTACTTGGTAACAAAGAAGTATGTCTTGAGACCCATATCCAGAGGATTAACAGTCAATAGTAAATAACACTGAAAGGATTCAGATGTTGGAATTAACAGTTGAATACATTAAAACAGTTATATCAAATAGGTTTAAAATATATTGTAAACATTTTCATAATGAATAAATATTTTGTAAAAAACAGCAAACTGAAGAAACCATGAGTAGAACCAAATGGAATTACTAGCACAAAGAAATGAAATAACTGAAAAAACAATTCTGAGTAAGTCCTTTTATAACATTGTACAACATATTTAAAAATAAGATTTTGATCTTGAAATTTCACTTTCAGCAATTATTCTCACTCATATGGAAAATATTAGTATGCAGATACTTTTGATTGAATAATTGATAGCTATAAAAAATGAAGAACATTGTATTTTGGGCATCATTGAAGTAAATGCCAACATTTTTATACAGCCAACTTATTAATAGTGATAAATGGGCTATTATATGATTTTCTAAGCTATTTTTAAAGATGAAAAGAATATTTTACACATCTATATTAAGACTGGTAGCAAATGTTTATGCATTTGTAAATAAAGCCATAATGTATTGGGTGTACTTAGAGAAAGAAAATCTGGAAGGATAAGTCCTACATTAAAAATAGTAGTTTCATATCATTGTATAAACTTTTCCTTCTGTGTATCTGATTAAAACTGTCAAACTCTAATAAAAATTCATGTCATGTAATAAAGGTATGTAATCATATAATAATGGATTTTGATCTAGAGAATGCCTTAGTAGATACAAAGATTTTTAAAATGAGCTGTTATTTAAGTAATAGAGCTGCCCTCCTGATCTCTGATGATGATGTATCATCCCCAGTCTCCAAGGACATTGTTCCCACTGAAGTCTGTGTTACATGGCTTTTGTTTGTTTTGTTTTTTCCAAATCTCATTACTCCTTTCACTAATAATTCTTGAATATAAGTCACAAAGGACCTCTTTTTCAGTTAATGTTAATTCAATTTTTAAAAGTCATGCTCTACTCTATAAAAGCATCTCTCTCTCCTGATTATTTAGAATAATATCTCTTCTACCAGTGAATAGAATCCCAGCCTTTAGAGTAATTTATTTTCTTTTTAGTGACAGAAGGAGTAAGAATATATTTGGGGGCTTATAATAGCACAAAGCCCATTATCAGGTTGTCTGTAAACCTTGATGAAGGTGGCAATCTTTGGAGCTCTATGCATTCCCAGACATGCCAGTAAATGTGAAGATATAAATGTATTTGTCAAAAATATCACATTCAACATTACTGTCTTAATATTGCTATGTATAAACAAAGAGATGCTCTAATTAACTAAAAGAAGTGAAAATATAACTATGCTTTACTCTTTGATTATAATGCCCTTTGTAGGATTTGGTATTGTTTTCATCCTTAAAAAAAAATGGACTTCAGTGATAATTAATGCATTTTATCATATATTCAACAGATATTTATGAAATGCCATTTTCTAGAGAAACTTTATCTTGTGTAGATAGATATCGTTGTCTGAAAGAATTTTATACATAAAATGCAGTAATAAATTCAAAAGAAGCTCAATATAATAAATATCCATGGAAACTTTTGCTACATATTCTACCCCAAATTAAAAATTATAAAGTATATTTGTATGTATATAAATCTATAAGGAGACCCCTTCACCCCCACATTCCCAGTGCCCATATTATCAGCCTCCCTCGAAAAAATTATTGAGGCCAAAGTGGCATTTCATTTAAGAATTCTGTGTTAAACATATAAACATATAATTATATGTTTAAAAAACTATGTCAAAACCATTATAACTGTGTATTTCTCATTATTTCTAAGTAAAATGGCTGACCAAATAAAAAATATTAACAGAGAAAAAAAAAAAAGAATTCTGTGTTAATTTCAAACATTTGTTTGAAAGAGAGAATAAACAGAAAGCACTACTTTATAATTAATTGCCAATCGATTTATTAGCTTTCATTTTTTAATAAGCTTTAATATATTGGAAAAATACATTTTGAGAATTAAATTGTTGCAGTAGAAATGAGACTTATATGAAGAGAAAGCCCAAACGGCACAAGAAAGGCAGAGGAACAAAGTTTTATTACGTACGGGCCCAGAGGAGAGTTAAGTCTCCAAATTCTGAACCCCCAATATCACCTTTCATGGGATTATATAGGTTCTTGTTCATTGGCTACTGGGTTGCTGGGCAAGCGGGCAACTTCCTTAAGCTAGCAGGCAGGCAGGGTTTACAAAAGCAAAAAAAAGCAAGTTTAGCTTAACTTCCTAAGGCAGGGGAACTTGGGCAGAGGAGGAGGAGAGAAGCCAGCGAGCCATTTACCTTTTTGAAGCTGTTAGTTTCAGAGAAAAGGGGAGAGGAGCCATTTATGTTTCTGAAGCTGTGGGTGTCAGTTAAGGGGTGGGGGAGATCAGGGCTGAGTATCTTCTTCATCATTCTTCCCCCTTTGATGCCCTTATAATTCCCATAGAACATCATCTGTACTTAGTGGCTTATACTTTCTTAAGGCTAAAATTTTGCTAATAGTTATGTGAGTTACGGTTGTTTCAATGAGCCTGATGAGTGCATTTATTATGCACAAGCAGAAGGTGGCTGCTATGAATAAGATAAACAAGGGTCCAGACAGAGGCAGAAGCCAAGAGGTCCACTGTCCGAGGTTCCAGCCCCAAAATTCATTTAAGTGATCCCTCCCCTTTTGGATTTGATCCCTAAGTTCTTTCACTTTGGTAGTAACTATACCTGACTGGTTAACATTGTAACAGCACTCTTCCCCTAAGAAAATACATGCTCCCCCCTTTTTGGCAGATAGCAAGTCAAGGGCTCTTCTATTTTCTAGGGCTATTCCGGCTAATGAGTTAATCTGGTTTGGGAGGGAAACCAAAGAATCTGCCACTTGCTCTATGTCTTCATTTAGTTCTTGGGAAAGCTTATAATAGAACCCACAGAGGACTCCAGACCTCCTAGCCTTGTTCCTATCCCCATGGCCACAACTGTCCCTATGAGGATGGAAGTGAGTAAGGCCCTTTTCACCCTTTTCTGATGGGGGCTTAGTGCCAACTGATATTTCAGGTGTTAATAACACCAGAATGCAACTTCCTGCCCAGTTGGTCTCTAATTACCTATATGCAGTTCTTCCCCATAGGTAAAACAGTCCTCGGGGAGTGCATTGAATCTTATTGGTTAACAAGTTTCGGTAGGAAATGCACAAAGTCTCAGGGATGTCTTCACTGGGCTTTGACCCTCGTGCAGGGTTGCCTCTAAGATAGGTTAGATTACTCTCTGCGATGTTTAGGTGGATGTTGAGGGCTATAGGGCCAATGGGGCAGTCCAATTACCAGTTTCCATCAGGGTTTAAGTTCCAGTCAGGAGGAGCTCAGGTACCTGAGTAGGTTTTCTTTCTCAGGGACAGGCACAACCAACAGTAGTTGGCCCTGGGGTATATATTGTGGAGGAGAGCATAGGTGGTGCTAATCAACCGTTTCACCTGTTGTTGAATGGGGGCTGTGAACTGAGTGAGCTGATAAAGTCCTGTTAAATTTGCTCGCTTATACTTGGGGCCCTCGGCTAGTCAGGTGAGGCTGGTTCAGACTTGTTTTAAGCTTTCTTTCTGTGCTATATCTTGTACCCAACCCCCGTCTGACATGCCTGCATGTGTATAATAAGTCCAACAACTGACCTCCCTTGGTGTGCCGTAAGTTCTGCAACTACCTCCAAATTTCAGTCTGGCCATCCAGAACTTTTGTCCCCATTCCTCACAAACTGAGGCTTCAGATAACTTACAACATTCTGCCGGCATATAGGTACGGTAGATAAAGGAAGAGGAGGGTTGGTGTTTTTCTGTGAGCTGTTTTAACCTATTAGCTGCTGAGAGGGGGGCCATATTTGTAACAACTGGAGCAGGGCTGAGAACTGGCATCAGCTCTGAGGGAGAATAGGAAAAGCAACCTAAGACACAGAAACATCCTACAAGGCACAGATATGTCACTGTGAATAAAGCTCTATTTACTATTGTCCAGTCTGCAGGGGCTATAGCAGCCAGCCCAATTCTGAGCACCAGGGCAAATTGTCCAACCGGGAACAGGAACCACCAGGAGCAGGGATCCATTCAGCGGGTGGTAGATAAGGATGGTGTTTGGTGATTCCGGGTGACTCAAACTCTTAAGGAGTGGCTGGGTAAGGGATAGAGTGTCCAGGTGTCTAGTTCTTTGTCGGGGTGTGCTTTCTTGACCCTGAGTGGTGGATCCAAGTGAAGATGCCTGCAACTTTAAGAGCAGTGGGAGTTACAAGGATCACAGTATGTGGACCTGTCCAGGTAGGGTGAAGGGGTTCTTTTTTCCCAGTCTTTGACCCAGACTAGGTCCCCTGGCTGGTGGGGTTGCACCGGGTGTCCCGGGGGATGATATTCTGGGACAAGACTGTTTTATGTATTTCGGCTAGAGTTTACCCCAGCTGCTGGAGAATTGAATCTTGGCCAGCCTCTCCCAGGAGCTTGAGATTTCCTCTGATGGCCTGGATAATTGGGAGTGACCATCCAAATAGATTTTCAAAAGGTGAATAGCCTGTGGTCCCTGGGGTACACCTAACTCAGAGGAGGGCTAAGGGAAGTAAGTCTACCCAGGGAAGGTTAGTTTCTTGGAAGAATTGGCTAGGGTGACTCTGAGGGTTCGATTCATACTTTCTACTTTCCTTGAACTCTGAGGCCTATAAGCGGAATGAAGTTTCCACTTAATCCCTAACATCTTTGCCAGTTCTTGGACTATGGCAGCCATGAAGGCTGGACGATTGTCGCTCCCAATGAACACAGGCAGCCCGTGTCATCGGGGAATGATTTCTCTGAGTAAAGCCTTAGTCTCTTCTCTTGCCTATTTGGTGCGAGTGGGGAAAGCTTCGACCCAGCCTGAAAAGGTGCATATCATCACTAACAGATATTTGTACCCATCACTTGGTTTTACTTAGGTGAAATCTACTGTAAGATCTTCAAAAGGGGATGTTCTTGTATGCTGCATGCTGGCCGGAGCTCGGGGACCTTGTAGAGGGTTGTTTTGGGCACATACTTGGCACTGGCTGCTGATGGAGTCACAGAGAGATGTCAGTCAGGCTATGTAGTAGTATCTTCCAAGTAAGGCTTTTAGAGCTGTTTTTCCTAGGTGGGTGAGTTGGTGGTATTGCTGGATGAGGGCATGAGTGGCTCCATTTGGGCCAAAATCTGGTTATCTGGGAGCAGCCAAGTTCCTTTGGGGGTCTGGCTTCCCTCTTCTGTTTTGGCCCATTCCTCTTCATCCCAGGTATAGTTTAGTTGATTATTTTCTTGTCCTAAGAGGGACAGCTGTGGTGTCGATTCCAGGTATTATATTTCATGGGCTCCTTCAGCTGCTAGCCAAGCTGCTTTGTCGGCTAGCCTATTCCCTTGAGTGACCATTTCCATCCCTTTCTGATGTCCCTGGCAGTGGATGAGGGTGATTTTGTCTGGTTTCCATATAGCTTCTAATAGTTGAAGGATTTCTTCTTTGTATTTAATTTCCTTTCCCCCTGCACTCAGGAGGCCTCTTTCTTTATAAATGGCTCTGTGGGTATGAATGGTAGCAAATGCGAATTTAGAGTCAGTGTAAATATTTACCACCTGCCCGGGGCCTAACTGCAGAGCTCGTACCAATGCCCAAAGTTCTGCCAGTTGTGCTGACCATCCCTGGGGTAGAGATGTTGCTTCCACTCCCTGTTTGGCAGTGGTGACTGCATACCCAGCAAGCTTTTCCCCGTTTCTAACAAGACTGCTTCTGTCTGTAAATAGCGTCGGGTCTGGGGAAGGAAGTAGTTTGTCTTGGAGGTCGTGGCAACTGCCATAAATTTCCTTGGTCACTTCAACACAGTCATGTTCAGGGACTACCTCTTTGTCTGGCAGGAAAGTGGCTGGGTTTAGGCTGCGTACTGTTTCTATTGTTACTCTGGGGTTTTCATAGAGTAAACCTTGGTAATGTGTGAGCCGGGGATTCAATACCTACTGCTGCCCTTTTGAGTTCATTAGGGCAGTGACTGCATATGGCACCAGGATATGAATAGCTTGTCCGAGGGTTAATTTGTTGGCTTCTTTGATGAGGGTTATGGCTGCCAGGGCTTTCAGACAGGGTGGCTACTCTGCAGTCACAGGGTACAGCCACTTGGAGAGGTAAAGGATGGGCCTCTGCCAGGGGCCAACTGTTTGTGTGAGGTCTCCCAGAGCTACTTTGTTCTTCTCATGCATGAACAGGTTGAAGCTGCGAGTTACATCCGGGATCCCCAAGGCAGGGGCTCAGCCAAGTTGTTTTTTGATGCTTTGAAAGACCCTCTGTTGAGCTTCTCCCCAGACAAGGGACTCTTTTTCTGGTCCCATCAGAACTTCATAAAGGGGTTTGGCCATGGCTGCAGATCCAGGAATCCAGATGCAAAAAAAACCCCTGCAGTCCCGAGGAACTCACAAAGTTTTCTTTTTGTGGTGGGGGTAGGGATGGTGCAGATTACCTTTTTCCATTGCGATCTGAGTGTCCAGTGCCCTTGTGTGATGCTGAATCCTAGGTACTTGACTTGCTGTTTACAAATTTGGGCTTTTCTCCAAGACACTTTGTACTCAGTTTTTGTTAGAAGTTGTAGGAGAGTCTGGGACCCTCTCCAGCAGTCTTTCTCCATCTTACTGGCAAGTACAAAGTCATATACATGTTGCAAAAGAGCACACCTGCAGTTCTCCCAGGTGTATGTGGCCAGATCTGCTGCCAAAGCTTCCCCGAAAAGAGGAGGGGAGGTTTTTGAAGGCTTGCAGGAGCCGGGTCCAGTTTAGCGGAGTTTTCTATTGGGTTCTGTGTTTTTCCCACTCAAAGGCAAACAGAGGCTGGTTCAGGGGGGCCAGCTGCAGGCAGAAGAAGGCATCTTTCAGGTCCAAGCAAGTAAACCAGGTGGCTTCAGGCTGCAGCTGTCCCAGCAAAGTGTATGGGTTGGGAACAACCTGATGTAAGGTGAGAGTGGCATTGCTGATTGCTCCTAAATCCTGGACTGGTAGATATCCTGTCCTGTCTGGCTTCTTTACTGGTAATAATGGGGTGTTCCAGGGTGACTGGTACTCGAATAGGATTCCCTCTTTCCTCAAGCAGTCTATGTGTTCAACCATGCCCAATTGTGCTCCACAGGGGAATGGATACTGCCTTTGCTTGACCGGGACTGCTCCAGGCTTCAGGTCAATGATGATCGGTGCATGATTTTGTGCCATTCCTGGTGGATTTCTCTCTGCCCAAAGTTCGGGGAAAAGTTCCAGCAGTTTTTCTGGATTCTGGCTTGAATTTTCTTCTCCATGAAGTCTTCATTCCTCGTTTCGGGGTATGGTGATGTGGAGAGTGAGGCCTGTCCCAAGGCTTAAGCTTGCTGGCCCCTCAGGCTTGAAGGTAGTCCAGGCCCCCAGTTTGGTTAAGAGTTCCCTACCAAGTAGGGGAACTGGGCATTCAGGAAGGCATAGAAATTCATGAGTCACTTTGTGGCCACCAAGCTGGCAAGTTCCTGACTGGCAAAAAGGCCATTGGCTCTACTGGTCCCCAGTCACTCCTTTGATATTAGCAGTTTTTCTGCTAAAGGGGAGGACGGGGATTGTGACCACAGAATATTCAGTGCCATTGTCCACCATGAAAGTCATTGACTGGCCCCCGACTTGTAGTTTGATCATGGGCTCGTGGGGGCCAAGTTACAGTGAACCCGGCCACCCTTATTTGAGGTCTAATCCCGCTAGTCCAATCAGATGATCCTGGGGTTCAGGTCGGTATTTTCCTTTGGGGTTCCCCCTTTATGCATCCAATTCTTTCAGGGGCACTCATTTTTCCAGTGTCCACTTTCTTTACAATAAGCACATGGGTATCTAGCCATGGGCATCTTCTTGGTACCTGTTGCCCCTTTTCGAGGTGGTCCTCCTTGTCTGGTGGGGTCAGGATTTCCCATGGCTGCTCCCAGAAGGGAGGCTTGATGTTTCATTTGTTTCCTGGCCTCTTGTTCTGTGATTTCATATCAATTGACCAACACTTTTTTCGTGACCTCAAGGAGTTGGGAGATGTTCATTTCTGCAAACCCTTCTAATTTTTGGAGCTTTCTTTTAGTGTCCGATGCTCCCTGAGTGAAAAAGGCAGCATTCACCATCCTCTCGTTCTCTGGAGCTTCTGGGTCAAAAGGGGAGTAGATTTTGAAGGCCTCGCAAAGTCGCTCATAGAAATCTCCCAGAGATTCATCGGGCTTTTGAGTGACTAAAGTCATCTTTGTCATGTTTGTAGGTCATTTTGCCCCTTCTCAGACACCTCAAAGGAGTGCTTCCCAAAATTCCTGGAACACAGCCCATCCCTGATCAGTGTTGAAGTCCCAGGTCGGTTGGAACTCTGGTGCTGCCTCTCGTGCCCAGTCTTCTGGGTTTAAGATGCCAGTCGGGGCCTGTTCCTGCAGCCACTTTCAGGCATTCATCATAATCCGCCATCTCTGTTCCATATTAAACAAAGTCAGGAGGAGTTGGTGGCAGTCATCGCAAGTAGGACAATGAGTTTGGAAAATAGATTCCATGAGATCAATAAGGGCCTGGAGCTTTTCTGAGTAGGAAGAGGGGTGGGGCTTCCAGTTCAAGAGGTCAGTAGTATAAAACAGGCTTTCCATGTTGGATAGTTCCATTCTCACCAATCTGGGCTGAACCTTGCATCTCACAGAGGGGCATCTGTAATGTGGGTTGCACTGACTAGAGCCTCCTTCCCATTGGGGTTCCAGGGCTCTCTCCAGAGGGGATCAATAGTCCCGAAGGGACCGAAGATGAGGTGTCTCTGGCAGATCCGCCTGTTCTCCTGGGCTAGGAGTGGGAGCTAAAGTGGCTGGAGCGTATGGTGGGGGTGGTGGGTCCTCTTCCAAGGATCCTTGATGAATGACTGATTTCTGTATCCCTGTTCTTTGTTCAACTAAGATCCTGCTTTGCCCCTTTTTCCAATGCAAAATCAAACCCAAGGGGGCAGAGTCTGGGATATTTCTAGCCAAGAGTCAATATAGGGAAACTGATTGGGATAGCCAGATATTCCTGTAACTACAAGCTACACTGTCTGGACCCTGGCTAATTCCAGGGTCCCTTCTGAGGGCCAGTCAACACCAAAAGAGGGTCATTCTAATTTGCCAATGTTCATCCAGATGCCATAATCTCCAGAAAAGCCCTTTTTAAAATTCTTAGGCATGTAGTCTAAGACAGTGGGTTTTGACGCTGATGAGTCCATACCGTGTTTCGGTGGCAAAAGACAAAGGAAGGGGTTGCCTCTTTTGAGGCCACTCTGATGCCCGCCAGTCTGCATCTCTCGCAAGATCTTCGGCTTGTCTTAGCTAAGGTGCCCGGGCAAAATTTGGGTGAGCAGTTCTGCTGTATGATGTAGCCATGGGAAACAGGTTAAGGCCCACCCTGGCTCCATAGCATATGCCGTGGAGTCACAGACTGGTACGGCAGGCACAAGCCTTTGCCACCCTGTCGTCACTCATTCACACAGACACTTAGAGGTTATGCAGTCCCTCCCACAGGGATTGCCCTATTCTGGAATCTTGGTACCTGAGATTTCAGGGGGTGACCAGTCTCCTCTTCCATCCAAAGATGGGCCGGCCTGACTGAGGACTTGGCATCTGGGGCCTTACCTTTCCAGAGTCTTCTGGCACTGTTCAGTCTGCCTCACCACTGAGTCAGGCTGGGGTGTGGGGAATGCGGCCCATGGGAACAACTTCAGAAAGAGGTCCCATAAGAGGAGGGTGGTGCCTACCTCATTTGCTCTGAAATCACCACTGGCTCTGCCCATCAGCCCAAAGCTGGAGGCACAATGGGCCTGCTCAGTTGGGTTTCCAGGTCAAGGAACCAAATGTTGCAGCAGAAACGAGACTTACACGAAGAGAAAGCCCAAATGGCACTTGGAGATGTGGAGGAACAAAGTTTTATTATGCGCGGGCCCAGAGGAGAGTTCAGTCTCCAAATTCTGAGCCCCCAACATCACCTTTAGTGGGGTTATATACTTTCTTGTGTGTTGCTGGGCAAGCAGGCAAATTCCTTAAGCAAGTGGGCAGGCAGAGTTTACAAAAGCAAAAAAAGGCAATTTTAGCTTATCTCCCTAATTCAGAGGACTTTGTGTGGATGAGGAAGACAGGAGCCAGGGAGCCATTTATCTTTTTGAAGCTGTGGGTTCAGGGAAAAGGAGTGTGGAACCATTTATCCTCCTGAAGCTGTGAGTTTCAGAGAAAAGGGGAGAGGAGCTGATTATCTTTCTGAAGCTGTGGGTGTCAATTAAGGGGTGGGGGGGATCAGGGCTGCAGTATCTTCATCAAAATAGTGCTCTAAAGGTCTATGTAAGTTTTCAGAGTGATACCTGAATTACCTATTACACTGAGAAAAAGATAGAAGTAAGGTAGGGGATCTGCAAAAATTTGTTATCAGTAGTTGATAGTTATTGTTTGAGAGGTAAATTAGATGGGTTTTAATTACAGGAAAATCATGTCTAGGTCAGTGCTTCTCCCCCATGTTGGTAACACAGGGAAATATACGAACATTCACAGGCAAGTAAACCCATTTTCAGTAAGAAGGGAACACAGTAATTTGAATAAGAAATTAAAAATGCTCACAAAATAAATAAACTGTACCCTCTCATGTACTTTCTGGCCATTTGTATATTTTCTTTGGAGAGATTTCTGTTCAAGTCTTTAGCCCATTTGTTACTTTGTTTGACTTTTTGTTAAGTTGATGGATTTCTTTATATATTCCATATATTAAACATTTATCAAATATGTGGTTTCCAAATATTTTCTTCCATTCCTTAGGTTGTTTTAGTTTCACAGTAAAATCCTTTGAGTTTCAAATGCTTTTAATTTTTATGAGGTCCCACTTATCTATGTTTTCTTTTTTTACTTGTGCTTTGAGTGTAAATTCTATGAAAACATTATCTAACACAAGGTTCAGAAGATCCCTCCCTACATTTTCTTATAGGAATTAGAGAGTTCTACCTCTCATATTAAGGTTTTTGATCTATTTGGATTTGATTGGAGTATACAGTGTCAGATAAGGGTCATCATTTGTGTGAAAATGGAAACTCAGTTTTCTCAGCACCATTTTTTTTCAAGAGATGCTTTCCCAATTGCGGTTTCTTTGCCACCTTGTCAAAAATCAGTTGGCCATAAATGTGAGAGTTGGTTTCTGAGCTCTCAATTCTATTCCATAGATGTTTATGTCTGTCCTTGTGCCAGTACAATCCTGTTTTGATTACTGTGGCTTTGTAATTAGTTAATATTGGGAATTGTGAGCCATCAAACTTCATTCTTTTATTTCAAGATAAATTTAGCTATTCAGGACCCCTTACTCTTCCATGTAAATTTTATGATTTTCTTTTCTACTTCTGCAATGAAAGTAGTTGGAATTTTTATTGGAAATACATTGAACCTATAAATGTCTTTGGGAAGGATTGACTTCTTAATGATGTTTAATATTACAATCCATGAATTTGGAATATCCTTCCATTTGGGTGCCTATGGTTTCTTTCAGTAATGATATATAGTTTTCTGTGTTTACATCCTTTACATCCTTAGTTAGATTTTTCCCTATATGTTTGATTCCTTTGGTTGCTATTGTGAAAGGAATTTTTTCTTGATTTCTTCTTCTGATTGTGCATTGTTTCTGTGTAGAAACAGTACTGATTTTGGGGTGTTGATTTTACCCTGCCACTTTGCTGAATTTCTTATTAGCTCTAATAACTTTGTTGTGTATCTTTCAGTATTTTGAATCAATAGGATTACATCACCTGCAAATCTTGTGAAGCAGTTGGGTGTTCGGAGTGGAAATCTGAAGTTTGCTGATGAAAAAGTCGTGCTCAAAAAACTAAAAGTTGTCCAAGGCTGTGTTACACCCTTGGCACTCTTCTGTGATGAAGGAGAAATGAAATTTGTTCAGGATTCTGCTTTTCTGGAAAGTTATCATGGAAAGGTGTACTTTCATCCAATGATCAAAGCTGCAACCATGATTGAGCCCTGAAGGCTTTCTCACATTTGTGAAGAAGACAGGACATGATCCTGTAATTTACAAAAGCATTAAAAGTGATCAGAAAAGTTAAAAAAAAAAATCACTTCTCATTTGGATGCCAGTTGTTACTTTTTCTTGTCTAATTGCTCTGGCAACAACTTCCAGTGCAATGATGAAAAACAGTGGTGACAGTGGGTATCCTGTTTTTATTCCTGATCTTAGAAAGCTTTCAGTCTTTTACCATTAAGTAGGATGTTATCTGTGCGCTTTTCATATATGGCCTAAATCATGGTGAGGAAGTTTCCTACTATATGTAGTGTTCTAAGAGTTTTGTTTTCTTTTGTTTTATCATGAAAGGATGCTGTATTTTGTCAAATATAAAGGTATAACTTGCCCTCTCAGCACTGCCTTCATCGCATGCAAAAAGTTTTGTTATTTTGTGTTTCTATTTTTATTTGCCTCAAGATACTTTCTAGTTTTACTTCTGACTTCCTTTTTAATCCATTGGTTTTTTTATTATCTAGATTGCTATGGCAAATACCATGCAATGTGTTGGCTAAAGCAACAAAAATTTATTAGTTCATGGTTTTCAACTCCAGAAGTTTCAAATCAAGGTGCTGGCAGGGTCACACTTGCTTCACAAACCTTGTAGCATTCTGGTGCTGGTTTGTCATGATCTTTTGGATTCAATGGCTTGCATCTCTGCCTCCTGTCACATACAGTGTCTAAGATCACCATCTTGCATTTGGCCTTCTATATTACTTTGACTTCTGGCCCACACTCCTACCTGTATAATCTCTAATTTTTTAATTTGTATAAGGCCTCCAGGAATACTTTTATGGGCTTCTTGATTCAGATTTAACCATACTTAAATATGATCATACAAGATCCTATTCACAAAACAGTCTGCATGTTAAGTGATAATAGATCTTTAAACGATCTTACTTTCAAATGAGTCCACACCCATGCACAGGAAGTCAGATTAAAATTATGAACGTGTCTTCCTAGAGGGTACATAACTCAATCTACAACAACCTGTTAGATACAAAGCCCAACCAATATATATGCAGTTAAGCTTTCCAGATATGTACATACATTCAGAGAGAAAAAGAGTGAGAGACAGAGAGAGGTAGGAATAAAAGATATATAGTTGAAAGATGGATAAATAAATAGATGATAGAAGATAGATGGAAGGAAGGGAGGAAGGGAGGGAGGGAGGGAGAAAGAAGAAAATGACAGACAATCAGATAAAGATAGAGGTTATAATAAGGATTTGACTCATGTGATTATGGTGAATATCAATTCCAAATTATAGGGCAGGAAAGAGGTTCAAATATCCACAGAGAAAGCTGTTGATTTCTTGAGACTGAATTCCTTAGGTTGAAAAGTCATGGAAAAATATTGGATATAAACTTGAGGAAAAATTCCTTCTGACATAGGAACCCTCAATTCTTGTGAGGAAGAACTGCAAATGACAGATGAGGCCTATCTGCATTAAGAAGTATAATGCTATTTATTTAAGGTCAACTGGTTGCAGATGCTAATTCCTTCTATGAAATACATCTACGGTAACAACTTGGCATTTGTTTACCAATAAATGGATACCATAACCCAAGCAAGTTGACACCTAATGTTAACCATCACAGTCTACTCATCAACTAGTTACCCAATCACATCTCATTATACCACCCTTAATCTCCAAATAATAACTAAAACAAAGGCATACTTCTGCCGAGCTAATACAATTAACTTGAATGCAATTTAAGGCACACTAGCCCTTTCTATGGAAGAAGATGTAAATTTAATAAAATTTATGCTGTATGAAAAGAGATGGGATAGGGAAGAAAACAAAGATTTTGGAGATGTGTGGGTTTGTGTGTATGTGTGTGTGTATATATATAAATATGTATGTATGTATGTATACATGCAAACACTAAAATATTTGCAACAAAATATGAAAGAATCCTCACTAAAGTTGTAAGTGCTTATAACTTGTATTTATATCTACATTTTCCACTACTCATTCCATATTCTCTTTTCCCTCAACTAGCACCTCAGCTGGTCCTAATTTTTTACTAGTGAAGTGAACCAAACCTTCATTCGTGAACAGTCTCAGCCATTAGCAGAACTGCCTGGATTGGGTTGCTTCAGATTTCCTTCAGTTTAGTCACAGGCCAGAGTAATACTAAGAGACATGCATTGGGATATTTTATATTCCAGCCATATTCTTCCTATGTCCTTTGTGTAGTAACACTCCAAGTTCCACTAGGCAATCAGGAATGATCACTCCAGCCAATAAAGTGACTCTCTTTGACCATTGATTCATAAGCATAAGGAACCCAAAATGACTGGGTAGCAGTCATAAATTCCAGTTCAAAGGACATAGTTTTGTGTTGAGTTTTGGAAGCATTCTTCCCCTAGGAAATCTACTACATCACAGCAGAAGATTGGGGGATAGAATACAAACATTTGATACTAGATAACTGGAGTAATAATAGTGAGTGATTCCACTCTTAGTTCCACCTATCATTTCCTGTAAATATTAATTATGAATACAGGAGTAACAGCACCAAATGTTGGACACTGACTTAGAACATATACAGTTTTCTGGAAAATGTTGCACAACCCCTACACATTACTGACAGTATAATTGAGTTTTCAAAAGGCCATTCCACCATTCATTCAATCCAGATGCTACAGAGTGATAGAGAACATAGGAAAACCAGAGAATTCCATGAAGACATACCCTTTGCTGCACTTCATTTGTATGAATTAAATACCTTGATGAGAAATACAATGCTCGTTGATAAGTCATTTTATAGTCCATGGATGGTAGTTTTGGCAGAATGCGTGCAAGAGAGGGAAATTCATGTCTAGCATAAATGTCTATTCTAGTAAGAACAAAATTCTGCCCCATTCACCATGAGAGAAATCCATTGTATTCAATCTGCCACCAGTTATTAGGATTGTCACCTCAGGACATGATGCTATATGAGGGTTTGAGGTTTAGTCTTTGCTGCTAGCTAATGGGGCACTAAGCAATGGCTGTTTCCAAGTTTGCCTTGGTGGGTCGATGGCCATGTTGCTGAATCCATGCATAACCTAATCCCTGTCACCTTGATTAATTTGTCCATTGGCCTATTGGACAATGACAGGTATGGTAGAAAGAGGCTGCTGGTCTGCACGGAAACGGTCATTCTATTCTTTTGATTATAAATATCCTCACCTACTGAGGTCATGCTCTGGTGATCATTACATGGAAGAGATAGCTACATACTTTTCTGCCTATTCAGAAAGTTCAGGTCTTTCCACTTACCTATCTCCCGACTTCCTTGTCACTCACTTTCCAATTATGTTCCTTCTAACTCCCTGACCATCCAGCCAAAGAGTTGGTAACCTGTATCACTATTCAATCACTTGTCTAGTCATTTCTCCTTAAAGAAAAATGAAAACCAGGTGCCCTGCTTGAGGTCCTGCCACCAGGGGAGATTTCCTTTCACTGCTGTCCTTCAGGGACATACAAGATGTTAAATAAGTATAGTCACAATGGGCAGTCTTTTCTTTTTCTAGATCTTAGATGGAAATCTTTAAGTATTTCACCATTGAGTCTGATGCTGCCTGTGGTTTTTTAACATATACCCTTTATCATGTTGAGGAAGTTTTCTTCTATTCTTACCTTTTGAAATATTTTTATCAAGAAAGGATGCTGTCTGTTGTCAAATGTTTCTTCTGCCTCAATTGAGACAATAGTGAGATTTTCTCTTTTGATCTGTTAATGTGGTGTATTACATTGATTAATTTTCTTATATTGAAACATTCTTGCATGCCAAGGATAAAACCCACTTGATCATGTTGTATAACTCATTTAATGTGTTGTTGAATACAATCAGTATGTATTTTGTTGAGGATTTTAACATCTAAGTTCATTACAGAGATTGGTCTATAGTTTTCTTTTCTTGTGGGATCTTTATGTGGCTTCAGTATTAAGGTGATAGTGGCATCATAGAATAAGTTAGGTAATGGTCCTGAAACTCTAATTTTTTGGGAAGAGGTTAAGCAGGGTTGGTGTTAGTTTTTTTTAAGAATGATTGTTAAGATTCATTCGTGTAAGCATTTGGCCCTGGGCTTTTCTTTGTTGGGAGGTTTTTGATGATTAATTCAGTCTCATTGTGAAATGCCTCTTGCGTTCATCTATTTGTTCTTTTGTCAATGTAGGTTGGATGTGTGTTTCTAGAACTTTGTCCATTTCATCTAATTTATCCATCTTGTTGGCATACAGTTTTTCAAATGACCCTTTATTTACAATCATTATTAATGTATGATCAGTGGTGATACCCCCTCTTGTTTTTTATTTCATGTATTTGCATTTTCTCTTTTTAAAATTAGTCTAGCTAAGGCTTTGTCAATTTTATTAACCTTCTCAAAGAACTTGCTTTTTGTTTTGTTAACATTTTCTAGTGTGTTTTTTAAATTTTATATCTCATTTATTTCTGCTGTAAACTTTGTTATTTCCTTCTCTCTTTCAGCTTTGGGATTAGATTGTTGTTCTTTCTCTTCTTCCTCCAGAGTGTGCAGTTAGGTCTTTGATTTTAGCTCTTTCTTCTTTTTTAATATAAGCTTATATGGCTTATATGGCTATAAATTTCCCTTTCAGCAAGGATTTAGCTGCATCACATAGGTTTTGACAGGTTGTGTTCTCATTTTCATTTATTTGGTGGTAGTTACTGATATCTTTTGCAATTTCCTCCTTGACCAACTAATTGTTTCAGAGTGTTTTGTTTAACTCCATATCTTTGTGCTTATTCTGGTTCTCTGTCCCTTATTAATTTCCAGCTTCATTCAGTTGTGGGCAGAAAAATTACTTTGTATAATTTTAATCTTTCTAAATTAATTAAGATTTCTTTTGTGACCTAGCATCTGGTCTGTCCTGGTGAATGATCCATGTACACAGGAGAAGAATGTATATCCTGCTGTATTTGGATGTATCATTTTGTATATATCTATTAGGTCTAGATCCTCTAGCATATTATTCAAGGTTTCTGCTACTTAATTAATCCACTGTTAAGATATTCTGTCTAATGGTGATAATGGTATACTAAAGTCCCCCACTATAATTATAGATGCATCTATTTCTCCCTTTAATTTTTCCATTGTTTGACTCATGTATTACAGGGTACCCTGGTTAGGTGCATAAATATTTATGATTGCTCTTTCTTTAGATACATTACCCTTTTATCAATATGTACTGTCATTCTTTGTCTCTCAATAGTTTTGCATTTAAAGTTTAATTTGCCCAATATTAGTATTGCTACTCCAGCCATTTTTTGGTTATTTTTTGCAAGTAAAATCATTTTCCAACTCTTTACTTGCAACCTCCTTGTGTCCCTTGATCAAATGTGAGTTTCTTGTGGACAGCAAATAGATAGTTCATATTTCCTTTTCTTTTTTTGTCAATCTTTGTCTTTTGACTGGACAGTTAACATTCAGTATTATTACTGTCAGGGAAGTACCTATATTATCAATTTTTCTTTAGGTTCATATATGTCATACTTTGCTTTTATTTCTCTTTTTATCCATTTAGTTATTCTTAATAATAATCTTCCTTTCTATGCTCTCCTCCAACCTTCTCTCTCTTGTTTTTACCTTTCAACCAGCAGAACTCCCTTTAGTATTTCTTGAAGGGCAGGTCTCTTAATAAATTATCTTAATATCCATTTATCTGTGAATATTTTGAACTCTCTCTCATTTTTCAATGCCTAATTTGCTGGATACAGAATTCCTGGCTGGCAGGTTTTACTTTTAGCCCTTTAACTATCTCGTACCACTGTCTTCTTGCTTCCATAGATTCAGATGAGTCAACACTTAATCTAATCCAGCTTTCATTACATGTGATGGATCTCTTTCCTCTTGCTGCATTCAGAATTCTCTCTTTGTCTTGAGCATTTGACAACCTGATAAGTTTTTGTGTTAGGGGAAGCATTGTAGTATTAATATTGGTACGAGTTCACTGCAATTTCTGGCCGTGTACATTTGTGTCACTCAAAAGAGTTGGGCAATTTTCAGGCATTATTTCCTCCAACACTCCTTCTGCCCCCTTTCCCTTCTCTTCATCTGCAACACCCATAATGTGTATGCTTGTGCACTTTGTGTTGTCATTCAATGCCCTGAATACCTGATGAATTTATTATAACTTTTTATCTATCTGTTCTACTATGCGAGCAATTTCAGATGTTCTATCTTTGATGTCTCTAATTATTTCCTATGCCTGTTCAGTTATGTTTTTCTGTACTTCTAGGTTATATTTAATTTATTGTGTAGTGCCTTCCATCACCATCAGATCTGTTATTTTTTTGGATTTGCTTACTATTTCTTCTGTATGTTCCTTCACTGTTTCATTCATATCCTTTATCTCCTCCTTCACTTCATTAACTTGATTCATGATATTTGGTTGGACATCCTTGATTAGTAAGTAGTTCCATATTTTGTTTCTCCTCCTGGTTTTTAGTTTGTTCACTAGACTAGGCCATGTGTTACTATTTCTTTGTATGGTTTGTAATTATTTACTGGAGTCTAAGCATCTGTTTATTTTGGTAGACTTATTCATTTGGTGAGCTTTTCTTTCTACTCTAAGGATTTTATTTCATTTTTTGTGTGTGAAGCATCATCTTTGGCACTTGGTTCTATTAATAATACATGTTTTTATTTGTTCATGTTTCCCCCCACTGGTAAATACTTAGATCATAGAAAAGGAAAGAAAGAAGAAAAGAAAAAGAATAATAAAAAAGATGTGGAAAAGAACCATAAAAATAAAACAGGAAAAAATAAGTAGTAAGAGTGAAAAATCATAAAACATACAAAGGATGTTGTTCTTCCTTCAATGCCTGGCTTGCTTCACTCAACATAAGGTCTCCAAGATTCATCCATGTTATTCCATGTGTTAGCACTTTATTCCTTCTAACAGCTGAGTAATATTCCATTGTATGTATGTGCCACATTTTGCTTATCCATTCTTCTGTTGATGGGCACCATGGCTGATTCCAACTTTTGGCAATTGTGAACAATGCCGCTATGAACATTGGTGTGCATATATCTGTTCGTGTCTTTGCTTTCAGTTCTTCTGGGTATATACCCAGTAGTGGAATTGCTGGATCATATGGAAGATTTATTGTTAGTTTTCTGAGGAATGATGAAACTGTTCTCCACAGTGGCTGGACCATTCCACAATCCCACCAGCAGTGGATGACGGTTCCTATTCCTCCACATTCTCTCCAACACTTATATTCTGCTGTTTTTTTGGTAGCTGCCATTCTGATGGGTGTAAGATGGTATCTCATTGTGGTTTTGATTTGCATTTCACTAATAGCTAGCGATGTTGAGCATTTTTTCATGTGCTTTTTAGCCATTTGTATTTCTTCCTTGGAGAAGTGTCTTTTCAGGTCACGTGCCCATTTTTTAAATGGGTTGTTTGTCTTTTTATTTTCGAGATGTAGGTTATCTTTATATATGCAGGATATTAGGCTCCTATCAGATATATGATTGCCAAATATTTTCTCCCATTGGGTAAGCTGCATTTTTATTTTCTTAATAACATCCTTTGAGGTGCAGAAGTTTTTAATTTTGATGAAATCCCATTTATCTATTTTTTCTCTTGCTGCTTGTGCTTTGGCTATGAAGTTCATGAAACCATTCCCTATTACTAGATCCTGTAGATGTTTCCCTACATAATATTCCAAGATCTTTATAGTTTTGGCTCTTATATTTAGATCTTTGATTCATCTGGAGTTGATTTTTGTATAAGGTGTGAGATGGTATTCTTCTCTCATTCTTTTGGATATGGATATCCAGTTCTCCAAGCACCATTTGTTAAAGAGGCCATTCTCTCCCAATTGAGTTGGCTTGGTGGCCTTGTCAAATATCAGATGATGGTGTATGTGAGGATCTATATCAGAATTCTCAATTCGGTTCCATTGGTCAGTAGGTCTATCCTTGGGCCATTACCATGCGGTTTTGATCACTGTAGCTTTGTAGTATGTTTTAAAGTCAGGTAATGTGATACCTCCAACTTCATATTTCTTTTTCAATATGTCTTTGGCAATTCGGGGCCCCTTACCTCTCCAAATATATTTTGTGTGTTTTTGTTTTCCAGTTCCTTAAAAAATACAGTGTTGATTTTTATTGGGATTGCATTAAATCTATAGATTAGTTTGGGTAGGATAGATATCTTGATGATGTTTAGTCTTCCTATCCATGAGCAGGGAATATTTTTCCATTTATTCAAGTCTTCTTTGATTTCCTTTAACAGTGTTGTGTAATTTTCTGTATATAAGTTCTTTACATCTTTAGTTAAATTTATTCCTAGGTATTTGATTCTTTTAGTTACTATTGTAAATGGTATTTTTTTCTTGATTTCTTCCTCAGATTGCTTGTTATTGGTGTACAGAAATGCTACTGATTTTTTAGCATTGATCTTGTAGCCTGCAACATTACTGAAGTCATTTATAAGTTCTAGAAGCTTTGTTGTAGATTTTTCAGGACTTTCTATGTATAAGATCATGTCGTCTGCAAATAATGAAATTTTCTCTTCTTCCTTTCCAGTCTGGATGCCTTTTATGCTCTGTTCTTGCCTCAGTGCTCAGGCAAGTACTTCTAAGACAATGTTAAATAGGAGTGGTGATAGAGGGCATCCTTGTCTTATTCCCGATCTCAGAGGGAAGGCTTTGTGGATTTCACCAATGAAAATGATGTTGGCTTTCGGTTTTTCATATATACCCTTTATCATATTCAGAAAGTTTCCTTCTATTCGTATCCTTTGTAGTATTTTTATCAGGGAAGTGTGCTGTATTTTGTCGAATGCTTTTTCTGCATCTATAGAGATGATCATGTGATTTTTTCTTTCAATCTGTTTATGCGGTGTATTACATTGATTGATTTTCTTAATTTGAACCATCCTTGCATAACCGGCATGAAACCCACTTTGTCATGGTGTATAATCCTTTTGATATGTTGTTGAATGTGCTTTGCAAGTAATTTGTTGAGGATTTTAGCATCTAGATTCATTAGAGACATTGGTCTGTAATTTTCCTTTCTTGTGGTATCTTTGTTTGGTTTTGGTATTAAGGTAATATTAGCATCGTAGAATGAGTTAGGCAATATTCCTTCTACTTCTATTTTTTGGAAGAGCTTAAGCAGAATTGGTGTTAGCTCTTTCCGGAATGTTTGGTAGATTTCAGCTGTGAAGCCATCTGGTCCTGGGTTCTTCTTAGTTGGGAGGTTTTTGATGACTGAGTCTATTTCTTTACTTGTAATTTGACTGTTGATTTCATCAATTTCTTCTTTCATAATGTAGACTGTTTGTGAGTTTCTAGAAACTTGTCCATTTCCTCTGAATTATCATTCTTGTTGGCATATAATTTTTCAAAGAATCCACTTATGATGCTTTTTATTTTGGTGGGGTCACTAGTGATATCCCCTTGCTCATTTCTTATTTTGTGTATTTGAACCAGCTTTGGGTTTTGTTTATTGTTTTTAGTGCTTTCTTATTCTCTATTTCATTTAGTTCTGCCAAAATCTTTGTTATTTCCTTCTTTCTACTTCCTTTTGGTTTAATTTCTTGTTGTTTTTCCAATTCCTCCAAGTGTGCAGTTAGGTCTTCAATTTTAGCTCTTTCCTCTTTTTTAATATATGAATTAATGGCTATGAACTTCCCTCTCATGACTGCTTTCGCTGCATCCCATAGGTTTTGATATGTTCTGTTTTCATTTTCATTAGTTTCAAGGTAGTTGCTGATTTCTTTTGAGATTTCCTCCTTGACCCACTGTTTGTCTAAGACTGTGTCGTTTAACTTCCATATCTTTGTGCCTAAACTGTTTCTCTGGCCGTTAGTGATTTCCAATTTCATTCCATTGTGGTCAGAGAAATTACTTTGTATAATCTCAATCTTTCTGAATTCATTGAGAGTTGTTCTGTGGCCTAGCACGTGGTCTATCTTGGAGTATGTCCATATGCACTCGAGAAGAATGTAAATCCTGCTGTATTTGGGTGGAGTGTTCTGCATATGTCTATTAAGTCCAGGTCCTCTAATGTATTGTTGAGAGCCTTTGTTTCTTTAGTGATTCTCTGTCTAGATATTCTGTCTAATGATGATAATGGTGTGTTAAAGTTCCCTGCTGTATTTGTAGAGGCATTTATTTCTCCACTTAGTTTTTCCAGGGTTTGCTTCATGTATATTGATGCACCTCGATTAGGTGCATAAATGTTTATGATTGTTCTCTCTTCTTGAGAGATTACCCCTTTTACTAATATATAGTGTCCATCTTTGTCTCTTATGATAGTTTTGCATTTAAAATCTATTTTGTCTGATATTAGAATAGCTACTTCTGCCCGTTTATCTTGTAAAATGATTTTCCAGCCATTCACTTTAAGCCTCCTTGAATCCCTGGGTCAAAGGTGAGTTTCTTGTAGACAGCATAAAGATGGATCATATTTCCTTAACCATTCTGCCAATCTGTGTCTCTTGATAGGTGAATTTAGTCCATTAACATTCAGTGTTATTACTCACAATGAATTTCTTACTTCAGCCATTTTTCTTTGGATAAATGTATGTCATATGTTGTTTTGTTTTTATTTTTTGTCATGTTAGTTGCTTTTAAACTCTCCTCTACTCTCTCTACCTTGTTTTTTCCTTTCAACTTGCAGAACTTCCTTTAGTGTTTCTTGAAGTGCAGGTTT
>JAQZBX010039690.1:0-22946 GCA_029593785.1 Cabassous unicinctus
GCTATTTTGTTCCCCAAAGCTGCAAGGGGCTCCAGGCATCCAAATCCACAGAAAGGAAACCCCTATCGACCCTCCACCAGAGCCCTCCAACTCTTGGAGAACACTCCCTCTCACCAGGTTGCCGGCTTGAGATTCGGCTCATCCCTGCCTTTTTCCCTGAAGATGGGGCTCAGCCATCTGTGTTGACTACCACAGCCAGGGGAAAAACTCACGATTCTCTCCTGAGCAATTTGCTTTGCCGTCCAGCTCCCTCCAGATTGATGTCCCCAAGGTTCTCGCTCTGTGCGCCCCCAGCACAGACCAATCAGGCAGAATCCAGCACCAATTTCTTGCAGTCAGGAAAGAGCAGTGTATGATATGTTTCTCTTTCTTCAGTTCAGCATTTGTAGATTCCTCTAACATTATCCAGTATATCAGGGGAGGGTTTTTCAGGATATCAAAATGTATGTTAATGGATTAAACTCACCAGTCACGCGACACAGATTGGCAGAATGGATAAGGAAAGACGACCCATCTATATGCTTTTTACAAGAAACACACCTTAGACCCAGGGATTTAAGAAGGCAGAAAGTCAATGGTTGGAAACAATCTTACAAGCAAACAATATCCAAGAAGTGTGGGAGTAGCTATACTAATATTGGACAAAATAGATTTTAAATGCAAAACTTCTGTAAGAGACAAAGATGGACTCTATATATTAGTAAAAGGGGTATCTTTCAATAAGAAAGAACAATTATAATCATTTAATGCACCTAACCAGGGTGCTTCAAAATACATGAGGCAAACACTGGAAAAACTAAGTAGAGAAATAGATGCCTCGACAATTATAGTAGGTGACTTTATTACACCATTATCACCAATAGACAGAAAATCCTGACAGAGAATCATAAAGAAAGAAAGACTTTGAATAATACTTTAGAGGATCTGGATCTAATAGACATATAAAGAACACTACAGCCAAATACAGTGGGGTATACATTCTTCTTGAGTGTACATGGATCATACTCCAAGTTAGACCACATGGTAGGCCACAGAAATATCTTCAATGAATTCAGAAAGACTGAGATTATACAAAGTAATTTCTCTGACCAGAATGGAATGAAGCTGGAAATCAGTAAGGCCAGAGAACAGATTATTCACAAAGATATGGAATTTAAACCATACTCTTAGACAATGAGTAGGTCAAGGAGGAATTCTCAAAAGATATCAGTAACTACCTGAAATGAATCAAACTGACAACACAACATATCAAAACCTATGGGATGAAGTAAAAGCTGTACTGAGAGCGAAATTCATACCATAAATGCATATATCAAAAAAGAAGAAAGGGCTAAAATCAGAGTCCTCACCACACACCTGGAGGAATTAAAAAAGAACAACAAACTAAACCCAAAGGAAGTAGAAAGAAGTGAATAACAAAGATTGGAGCAGAGCTAAATGAAATAGAAAATAAGGAAGCACTAGAAAAAGAAACAAAACCAAAGGCTGGTTCTTCAAGAAAATCAATAAAATTGACAATCCCTTAGCTAGACTAACCTAGAAAAAAAGAGAGGAGATGCAAATACATAAAATAAAAAAAGAAGGTGATATCACCCCTGAACCTACTGAAATAAAGAGTATCATAAGATTATACTTTGAAAAGTTATATGGCAAAAAGAAAGATATATTAGAGGAAATGGACCAATTTCTATAAACTCACAAGCACTCTACATTGACAAAAGAATAAACTGATGAAGTCAACAAACCAATCCCAAGTAAAGAGATAGAATAAGTCTTCAAAAACCTCCCAACTAAGAAGAGCCCTAGACCAGACGGCTTCACAGGTGATTTCTACCACACTTTCCAGAAAGAACTAACACTGATCCTGCTTAATCCCTTCCAAAAAATAGAACTAGAAGGAACATTACCTAACTCATTCTATGATGCCAACATTACCCTAAGACAAAAGCCCAACAATGATGCTACAAGAAAAGAAAAATAATCCCTATAATGAACCTAGATGCTAAAATCCTCAACAAAATACTTGCTAATTGTATTCAACAACACATCAAACGAATTATACACCATGACCAAGTGGGCTTCATCCCGGTTATGCAAGGATGGTTAAAGATAAGAAAATCAGTCAATGTAATAAACCACATAAACAGATATAAAGAAAAAAAAACACATAACATGATCATCTCTATAGACACAGAATAATCATTCAACAAATTACAGCACCCTTTCCTTATAAAAACACTGCTAAGATAGGAAGAGAAGGAAACTTTCTGAAGATGATAAAGGATATATATGAAAAAAGCACAGCTAACATCATATACAATGGTGAAATCTTAAAAGCTTTCCAAGATCGGTAACAAGACAAGGATGCCCACTATCACCGCTCCTATTTAACATTTTCTTAGGTTTACTTGCTCAAGCACTGAGGCAAGAAAAAGATATAAAAAGCATCCAGTTAGGAAAGGAAGAAGTGAAAATTTCACTATTGCCAGATGATGATCCAATACATCAAAAGACCTGAGAAATCTACAACAAAGTTTCTAGACTTATAAATGAGTTCAGTAAAGATCCAGGCTTTTTATAAGATCAATGATCAAAAATCAGTAGGATTTCTGTACACCAATACTGAGCAATTTGAGGAGGAATTCAAGAAAAAAATACCATTTACAAGAGCAACTAAAAGAATCAAATACCTAGGAATAAATTTAAACAATATGTAAATGACTTATACACAGAAAACTATACAACACTAATAAAGGAAATCAAAGGAGACTTAAATAAAGGAGAATATTCTCTGTTCATGGATAGGAAGACTAAACATCACTAAGATGTCTATTGTACCCAAACTAATATACAGATTTATTGCAATCCCAATAAAAATCAACATAGTATTTTTTACTGAATTGAAAAAACTAATTACAAAATTTATTTGAAGGGTAAGATCCCCAAATAGCCAAAGACATTTTGAAAAAGAAAAAAGAATTTGGAAGAATCAAATCCCTCGACTTTAAAACATACTACAATGCTACAGTGGTCAAAACTGCATGGTATTGGCACAGGGATAGACAAACTCACAAATGGATGTGAATTGAGAGTTCTGATATAGATCCTCACACATACAGTCAATTGATATTTGACAAGATCACCAAGTCCATTCAATTGGGGGAGAATGGTCTCTTCAACAAATGGTACTCAGAGAACTGGATATCCATATCTAAAAGAATGAGAGAGGAACACCATCTCACACCATATACAAAAATCAACTCAAGATGGATCAAAGGTCTAAATATAAAAGCCAACACCATTAAGACAATAATGGTGATAGAAGATAATAATAGAAGATAATGCAGGGAAGCATCTACAGGAACTTGTAATTAGAGATGGTTTCATGAACTTTACACCCAAAGCCAAGCAGTGAAAGAAAAAAAGATAAAGTGGACTTCATCAAAATTAAAAAATTTGCACCTCAAAGGAGGTTATCAAGAAAGTAAAAAGGCAACCTACCCAATGGGAGAAAATATTTGGAAACCTTATATCTTATAGAAGCCTAATATTCAGCATCTATAAAGAAATCCTACACCTCAAAAATAAAAAGTCAAACAACCCATGTAAAAAATGGGCAAAAACTCGAAAAGATACTTCTCCAAGGAAGAAATACAAATGGCTAAAAAGCACATTAAATGTTACTCAGCATCACTAGCTATTAGAGAAATGCAAATCAAAATTGCAATGAGATACAATCTTACACCCATTAGACTGGCAGCTATAAAAAAACAAACAAACAGAGGGCTACAAGTTTGGGAGAGGATGTGGAGGAATGGGAACCATCATCCCCTGCTGGTGGGAATGTACAATGGTGCAGCCATTGTGGAGTTTGGTGGTTCCTCAAAACTATAGAACTGCCATATGATCCAGCAATTCCACTGCTGGGTATATACCCAGGAGAACTAAAAGCAAAGACATGAACAGATATATGCACATCAATGTTCATAGTAGCATTATTCACAATTGCCAAAAGTTGGAATCAACCCAAATACCCATCAACAGATAAATGGATAAACAAAATGTGGTACATACACATAATGGAATATTACTCAGCTATCAGAAGGAATATAGTGCTAAGACATGGGATAACATGGTTTAATCTTTAGACCTTATGTTGAGTAAAGCAAGCCAGGAATTGAAGGACAAATATTAAATGACTTCACTGAAATGAATTAAGCAAATTGAGCAGACTCAGAGAGCTATTTTCTGGAAGGAAGGTTTACAGGAAAGAGAAAGGGAGAAGCTTGAGAGCCAATTCCCATAAAGGCATAATCTATGATAAGTTGGAAGTGTGTAGTTGGGCATTGAAAGGATATGACAGGAGGGTAGTGATACTATTGCATTGTTTGGTGCAGGTTTGACAGGGGGTAGAATGGGGAGTGTAGTTTGACAGTTCCATGGAACTGGGGGAGGGTTGGGGGAAGTACCAAGTGAACACTGGGAATTGTCAGGTAGGTGGTTGAAACTACAAAATTGGGAATGTTCTTATGGCAATATGACAATAAAGGGTTACTGGTTTAGGGTGTTGGATGGGGGGACATTCGGGACAGGGCACACCTGAGGCAGATTTCTAGGCAGTGTGCGAGTGATCATTTTGTTATCATGTGTTGTTGCAGTGGATAGAGATCCACATAATGATTGGGAAGGAGTTGGACCCCCATCCTGGGAAGGACGAATATACTCTCAAACAGAGGGGTGTTTTGGTGTCTCTCAAGAGCATGGGCAGTTCCTAATAGGGGAGGACAAATCAGTGTGTCAGGACCTCAGTGTTGTTGCAAGTAACTATGAATCTTGTCATCAAAGGAGTGAAGCTGGATGTTCACCGTGGGCCCCAAGGGGAGGAGGGAGGAATAGAATAGATGGAACAGGAGATATTTCATGGACAATGGAAGTGTTCTACATGATCTTGCAATGATGGACACTGGCCATGTTAAATATTAAAATGTATAATAGTGTACGGTCTAAAATGTAACCCATAATGTAAACCATTGGCCATGGTTAGTAGCTATGTTTCATTATTTGTATAACACTTGTAATCGATGTACCATTCACATATAAAAAGTTATTAATATGGGAAAGGGGAAAGGGGGGAGGATGCTGGGTATATGGGAGTCTCATGTATTCTGTATATGACTTTAGTGTGTCCTAAACCTTCTTTGAAAACAAAATGGAAAAAGGTAAGACACTGGGGAATAAATGGAAGAAAATATTACTGTACATACAGGACAACAGATATTACAGTGATGAAAGGCAAAATGTCAAAAATATTTTCATTATTTTTTAATATCCCAATGTTTAAATTTTATTTTAGTTTTAGTTTTCTTTAAATTTTTATGTATTTTATTTCTTATATTTAAATCTATCATTATTATTTCATTTTCTTATTAACTGTATTTGGCAATTTTATTGGCTTCATTTTTTAAGAACCTTTAGATCACAGGAGGGTTGCAACTGGGGCAGGGGAAAGTCATTGCTGTGGGACATCAGTGATGGGGGATTCATGGGAGGAAGTTCACCTGGACATACATATAAGGTATATAAATGTGCTCAAATGTTCACAGGGCATTGTCACAGTGGGTAGAGACTCACACAGTAACTGAAAGAATATTGAATTCCCATCCTGGAGCACTGTGCCACATTCTCTAAAGGAGAAGCAATTGTCCCCGAAGTGCAGGGGCAATGAATGGTGTAGGAGGATGGTCTATTGATGGGCCCTTGATATTGACAACTATGCTTCTGAGCCTTTGCTCTTGAAATTGAAACTTAGCCTAGTGTTGTGGGATGCCTAAGAGTTGCCTCCTGAAAGCCTCCTTGTTGCTCAAATTTGGCATCTCTCTAAGCCAAACTTAGCATATAAATGTATTACCTTCTCCCCAGCGTGGGGCATGACTCAAGAGTCTGAGTCTCCCTGGCACCAAGGGATTACTACCCAGCACCAACTAGCAATGCAACTGGAAAAAGACCTTGAAAAAAAGAGGGGAAAAGTAAAGGCAAATGAGTTTATATGGCTAAGAGACTTCAAAGTGAGTTGGGAGGTCATCCCAGAGGTAATGCTTATGCACATCTCAGCAGAATCTCATAGACTGCCAAAGTGGATACTACCCAAAATAGTGAGGATCCTGAGGGCTCTGGAGATACCAAGGTCCTATTGCCAGGGGAGATAGCTCTGGAGTTTGGTGCCTTGCCAGTGGGCCCTAATTTGGAGTTTGTGCTCCTGAGAGTGTCCGAGTTGGACTCAGTTATGGCTTCCCTACACATGGCTCATCTGTCCCTTCTATTTGATCTTATACTTGGTGCTGGAGTTGTAGGCATACACCCAAGAGATTTTAATCTTTGGGATGTTCATGTGCCAGCTGGGCCCTGAGCCTCAGCAGAGTTGCAACACCTCCTCTCCAGTTCCTTTTATATACCCAGGACAACTAACAAGTAGGTGAGGATTGCCAAGCACCATACAAATGAAAGGAGGGAGCCTACAACTACAAGCAAGAGACCCATCCATCAGTTGTATGGGATCAAAACCCCCCTCTCAGTTAGAGGCGGAGTGGACATCACCGTCCTAGAATCCTCAGGATTGGGTAATGAACTATAGACTAGCGTGGACTTACTCGTATTCTACTATATACTTGGAATTCTAACAACAGAAGAAATTACAGCATTGATGTGGAGGTAGTGGCTGCTGGAAGCCTTTGGGGCAGGGGGGAGGGAAAGACAGTTGTAATGCAGGGGCTTTTTTGGGACTTGGGAATTATCTTGAATGGCATTGCAATGACAGATATATGCCATTATATATCTTCCCATAGCCTGCAGAATTGTGTGGGAAACAGTGTAAATTACAATATCAACTATGGTTCATGCTCAACAGCAGTGCCCGAGAATGTGTTTATCAATTGCAGTGAGTGTGCCACACTAATGAAGGATTTTTTTTATGTGGGAGTGTGTGGGAGGTATGGGGAGCGGGGCATATGGAAAGCCCTATATTTTTTGTTTAACATTTGTATAACCTAAGTGTCTTTTAAAAATTAAAAAAAATATATTTAAAGAAAAGAGAAGGCTCTGAGAGTGTCTAGATCTGCAAGCAAGAGAGTCACATTCATCTGCCCTATGTGATTGAAGCCCCCTCTCAATTATAGGTGGAGTGGGCATTACGATTCCAGAATCCTCAGGATTGTGGAATGAACTATGGACTAAAGAAGACTTATTGGTATTCTACTATAGACTTACTGTGACTCTAGCAACGTAAGAACTTATATCATTGATGTGGAGGGAGTGGCCACTGGAGGTTCTGAGGGCAGGGAGAAGAAATCACAGGTGTAATAAGGGGGCACTTTCAGGACTTGGGAATTGTCTTGAATGAGATTGCAATGACACATAGAGGCCATTTTATATTTAAAGATTTGCAGATAAATTTTGTATAGAATATATAATGCCATATATTTTCCAAACATTGTGAAAATTCCATTTAAATTAACCAAATCCGATTGACTATTAATTTGTATATGCAAAGAATTTTCTGATTGGATTGGACTAGAGTCAACATTTATGAAAGAAGAACCATTAAATATTTCAGAAAACAAGGGGATAATAGATACTTAACCCACATATTCTGAATACAAGGTGATTTATTTTGCTTTAGACACAATTGCTTTTAAAATATGAATAGATTTTACTTTATCTTATATATTTACACATTTCCAAATTTCTGCTAAAAAACCAAAAAGCTCACTCTTTGACTCCAGAGCTTCCTCATTGCATTTTTCACCTCTGCATTTCTGAGCATGTAGATTAAAGGGTTTAACATGGGTGTTATCATAGTATAAAATACAGCCACTGCTTTATAAATGGGAAAGGTTCCCGTGGGCTGAAGGTATATAAATATACAGAGCACAAGGAGTAAGATGACCATGGTAATATGTGAGGCACAGGTGGAGAGAGCCTTCTGTTGCCCTTCAGAGTTGTGAGTTCTGAGGGTGCAAAAGATGAGGACATAGGAGGTAATAAGAATAGAAAAAATAAGCTCAAACATGAATCCTGTGTTGGTGGCAACAAAGAGTCCTATGATGTAAGTATCAGTACAGGAGAGTTTTAGCAGAGGGTAAAAATCACAGAAGAAATGTTCAATGACATTAGGACCACAGAAGGATAACCACAGCATTAAAAGGATTTGAGTCAGGGTATGAAGAAATCCCCCAGCCCAGGACACCACCACCAAGAGACCACACACCTGTCAGTTCATTGTGTTCGTATAGTGCAGAGGACTGCAGATGGCCAGGTAGCAGTCATAGGCCATCACTGTCAACAGGATGAGCTCAACTCCACCCATTAAATGCTCCCAAAAGAGCTGAGTCATGCACCATTGAAGGACATAGTTTTCTTTTCAGCGAGTAAATCAAATATCATTTTGGGGGCTGTGAGAGAAGACAAGATACCATCTATGAAGGACAAAAATAACAGAAAAAAATACATGGGGTTGCTGAGAGCTGGGCTGGTGGCGATGGTCATGCAATGAGTAGGTTGCCACAAGTGTGAGAAAGTAGATGAGTGTAAACACAACAAACGAGTTTCTGTGTATCTGGGTTCTGTCAGATTGAGCAGGATGAATTCTGTCATGTTCACTGCCCCATGAATCAAGGCTTGCATTTGGATAATTGATTTATCTGCAAATGGCACAAGGATTGCAATGGCATTAGATAAATTTTGATCAAGAGATAAATTTTATCTGTCAGATAAAATATGTCTGTATGATAGATGGAAATGCTGAGCAGGTAAATCCTAAACTTAATGTTGGGTAAATTTTGAGTCACTTATTGAATACATATGCCACTTCTACACACACACACACACAGTTTTATGACTGTTGACATTCCAGGCACCTTTACTGAAGTAATATATGACTGAATGGGCTTCTAGTCACTGCCAGAGTAAGTTCTCCCATTGAAAACAGGAATAAAAAAATACCTGTCTCACAGAATAAAAAATAGCAAAAGAAATCCCTGGACCTAGACTAGAGAATCAGTGAACAACAAGTTAAACCATGGATTATAGTTCATAATACAATTATAAAAAATGTGCTGTCATCTATTGTAGCAACTGTTCCACACCAATGCAATGGTTCATAATAAGATGGAATATGAGAATCCTGTATTTCATGCATGATTGTTCTGTAAACTCACATCTAATAAATAAGAAAGAATAAAAAATCAATCTGTAAGGATTAGAGACTTAAATCCATGAGAGTTTGCTCTCCCATGTCTCTTCTATCATCATTCATGTTGCTAAGGCTAAGTTGCAAAGTTTGTTTTACTTGATATTTTTAACTTTTTCAGGGTGCCTATAACACATCAGGTGAATTTAATTTGAAATTAGGGATGATTACATCATATTTCCAAATCAAATTAACTGAGTGAATATTTGAAGCTGCAGTAAGATATATCCTGATAGATTTGTGAGCTCATGCAACACTGACTCACAATTGAATAAGAAAATCATAAATTCTTTATTGACCTCCTCTGGAAGAGGATAAAACAGGCAGCATGATGCAATGCAAACAGGCACTTCTTAGGCAAGAAAACAAAAGCACCAGGATTTATTGGACATGTGTGTTCTTTAGAATAGTCAGAGTATTTAGACTATTTTTGTATTCTGTTTTCACTGACTACTAGTAGCCATGTGATGCTGTGTATGGGACTTAGTCTTACTGAGCCTAGCTTTTTTATATATATGTCATAAAAGGAAAAGAGCAAAGGACAGAGGAATTGAAGTATATTTTCTTATATAAAAAATTGTAACCTAAAGCTAAAATGTATAACTTTCTTCATGCTTCCAAATTACTGGTAAAAGAACAAAAAGGAGAAACCTCATATCAATATTTTTATCATTGAAATACTTGTTTTTATAACAGGAATTGAGCAAATGAATGAACTGACAGAGAAAATAAATGAACAAAGTAGTCAACTCATGAAACTAGGAAAACAGCAGACTATATTAAGAAAAACATTTGAAACAAATCAGTCCAACAGACAAAAACATTAGATGATAAATAATTTCAAAAGAATATCAGTTTATAAAATACTAATAAAACCAATGAACCAATAGATAAGCTCACTGAGAAGCAAGTATGGACCAATCCTCAAAAGACCCTAATTTTAAAAGTATTTAGCTATAGTTCAGTGTAGGCAATAAAAATTAAAAAAAAAAAACACAAAAAAACCATTTTTCAAAACAAAGTAAGTCTTCTACTCATGCCAGTCAGAAAATTCAAATTAAATAAAAAAGAGCATCATGTGCCTTAAAATATTAATATAAAACATAAATTAGTAAAAAGCAACAAAAAAGTAGTGATTAATAGGCATTTAATCTCTCAATGGAGTTGAATACTACTGGATTTATGCAAAAGAAAGTGGTATAAAGCGAGAAAAATGGTTGATTCAACTACATGAAGTTATGAAATACACTGGAAAAATAGTTGAAAAAGTCATAAACAACCGTTATAATAGAAATTGTTTTGAAAAACAATGAAAGGTCTTTTATAAAGATAGGGTAAAATTAATGAAAAGGTAATCCTCAGGAAAAAAAATAGGCATCTAAAAAGTCCTTCATTTCATATATCATTAATACATGCAATTTAAAAATGGTGAATTTTTAATTCCAGATTAGCAAATATTAATGAGTGCTACATTATCCAATACTGTTGAGCATGTATTGGTATAAAATTTTCATATGGCCAAAACTACACATACAGGTTGTATTTCACATTTCTTTAAATAATACGGAAAAAGTGAAGAAAATCCAAATGTCCATATAGAGGGATGTAGCCGTTTGGCAGTTTTGATGTAATTACGAATTCCAAAAAAATGATATTGGATTACGTTTGTAAACTGGTCTGTTAATCTGGACATGATTAAGTTATGATTAGAGCATTGACTGGGCCATGTCAGTAGGGCATTCAGCCCCACCCCTTGGTGGGTGGGGGAATCAAATATAAAAGGAAAGGCAAAGGACAGAGGGAGCAGTTTTTGATGTTGGAGTTTTGATGTTGGAGAGAAGGCCCTGGGAATAGAAACAAGCCATTTGCCTAATAGTCTACAGCTGGCCTTGGGGAGAGAAGCAAAGCCTAGAGAGCCTCATAGTCTACAGCTGAACTTGTGGAGGAAACAGAGGAGCTGATCCTGGAGAGAAACGCAGCCCCAGGAAGAGAGGAACCCAAGAAGCCTGAACCCTGGCAAATGTCAGCAGCGGTCTTGCTCCAACACGTGGCAATGTGCTTTGGTGAGGGAAGAAACTTATGCTTTATGACCTGGTAACTGTGGACTTCTACCCTAAATAAATACTATTTAGTATAAATAAGTATAAATCCCTAAACTATTTAGGGATTGAAGGTGGTTGTATTAACTCTCAGGTATTATAAAGGCCAGTCTAGTATTGTGTAGTCTATTTTTCCTGGCCATCAAACACTGTGATGGTTCTTTTATCAAGGAAGAAATACTATTTTCTTCTCAATTCTTACAGTCATGTATTCCTTTACTGGATTATTCCAAATTACCTATAATCATTTTTATCACTTTATGAGAATTTTAATTATTCAATTAATTGTAAAAATTATGAGTAAATCTCAAATTCTTAATGGCTTCCCAGAACTAAAATATTATGTAAATTTAATAATATTACTAATTTCTTCAGTAATTAGCAATCTGGAATGATTCAACTATATCTGCACCATCCCCTAATAAATGTTTCACAATATTTCACTGCCTAAATGATGAGCTTCAACAAAAAATGAAGCAATGAAGCAAATAGGAGTTTATAAGATCTCAAATTCCACCACTCAACAAAAAATTAAAGAAAATTTTTTCAAATATATCATGACCTCATTCTTACAGATTTTGGATTTGTGTAAAAAAATGTGGGCTATAACTAAGAAGGAAATAATTCTATTTGCAAGGTTTGAAGGTACTGGAATCCCTACCATACACATTTATATCCTTCTTAGAACTTATCAGGAACAGGAGAGGTGAATGTGTCACTTAAGCTTATGAATCCTTTATTTCTAAATGCATTCAAAGTTTTTTAAGTTTGCCACAAAATTCAGAAATTGAGTTTGCCACTAAGAAAGTAAATTAAACTCAAGAATCAGACATGTTTGCCAGTATGAATTTTAAACATTAAATAAGATGTTAAAGGGATACAGGCTACTGTGAGACACAAGCAGAGCATGAAATCTGTGACTAACATTGTGGATGCCCAGGTGCTCGTTACTATATAAATTTGGACTATGGCCCAGAATGAACAAATGAAGATTACAATCATATAGGAGGGTTGTTATCTTTAAAAAAGTTCATTATTTAAGGGTAGAGAACATCTCCATTTTATACTACAGTAACTATATAACTGGAAATGATATGTATAAGCAGGTCATACACATGTATCAGCTAGTTCCAAGACCTTTTCCATAAGCCATTTAGAGAAGCCTGGTATATCTTTCAAAATGCATTCCATAGATAAGAATTTCATTTATCTTTTCACTAGAAGCCACAATCAGGAGATCTCATTAGAATATTTGCAAAAATGTTTAGGCTCAATTTTTTCTCCCTATGAAAAAATAGGAGTGGCAGATGCAGATTAGTAGGTGTTGTAGATTTCAGATTATGGAATACATTCTATTTACTCTTAGCTAAATAGATAAAAGTTGAGTCAAGAACATTGCACATATTAATAGAAAAGCATTTCAGCACTTAGAAAGTTGATAAATGTATTTTGATTTATAATTATGGAATACATTCTATTTACTCTCGATGATTTTGTCCCAAATGACACCAAACAAAATACTAATCAGTTAAAATAAACTATCCTAATTCTTTTTTTTTTTTTTTTACCAATTCTTAGGTGGAACAGAAGTTTTACTGGTTTGAACTTAAAAATGATGTTCTTAAATCTAATCCATTCTTGTGCTGTGAACCCATTGTAGTATGACATTTTGATGAGGTTGCCTCAAAGTATGTGTGGACCAGCCCAAACTATATGGATCTTAATTCTAATCTTGTAGTCCTTTAAATGTAGAATGAATTCAGACATGAGAGAGAGGAAACTGTGGGAAGGAATAAGCTGATAACAGAAGAGTTAAGGAGAGAGCAGGAAAGGCCACTATGTGCCTTTCCATGTGACAACCTAAGGGCCTCAGAATTCCTGACAGCCAGACACAGAATGTCACAGTATTTGGGGAGAATGGAATGCCTTAATGTTGCCTTGATTTGGACATTGTTTAAGCCTCAAAACTATAAACCATGAAATTCCTATTATTTAAGCTGAACCATTGCATTGGTATTTTCTAGAATAGCCTAGTAAATTAAGACAGATTTTGGTACCAAAACAGTGGGGTATTCCTATTGCAAATACTAAAAATGTGGAAATAACTTTGGAATTTGGTAATTGGTAGAGGCTGGAAGAAATGTGAGGTGTTTGATATAAAAGCCTAGCTTGCTTTAAAAAGACTGTGGGTAGAAATATGGATGATAAAGATACTTCTGATGAAGAGTTAGAAGGAATTGAAGAATATGTTATTGATAACTGGAAGAAAGGTTTTCCTTGTTTTATAGTGACAAATAACTTTGAGAAATTGTGTTCTGATGTTGAAAGGAATGCAGAAAATGAAAGTGATGAACTTGGATATTTTGCAAGTGTTATTTACAAGCTAAATGTTGAAAGTACAGCCTGGTTTCTCCTTTCAGATTGTAGTGAAATGAAAGAAGAAAGAGATAAGCTGAAAATTGAACACTTAAGCACGAAGTAAACAGAAATTGAAGGTTTGGAAAATTCTGAGTTTGAGAAAGTGAGTCTTCAGAAAATAGTGTACCATGTGAGGGTTTAGCTGAACATGGAACCAGTCAGGAATTTCTGTGCAAGTCAGAATTGGAAATTCAGTTATCTAGGAGGAATATGTGGAAGGTACTTTTGTCTGATGGTTTGGACCCCTGTGAACTACATGCATAATGATGTTCTTTCTAAAATTGCTATGAATGGAACAACTGCTAGCCTGAAAAAGGGTCAGAAAATGGACAGATTGAAGAAAAAATCACCTCAAGGGCAGAACCATAGAAGTTGAGGTCTTGACTGAAGACATCTTGGGCCAAGAGAGTGGGCCTACTCATATGTGTGAAAAAGGTGAATCTGGCCAGCATTTGGATAGGGTGTGCCTTTCATCCCATTGTTCAGGAAAAGTTCTACCACCCGAGTACTAGGAGGATAGAGTTTTGTGCCAGGGACTTTGGAGATCTGCTCACCACCCCAATGCTCTGAGAGTGTGAAACCTGTTCCCTGAGCATTCACTGAGAACCTTGCCAACATCCTGAAGCTGAGACAGTTGAGCATTCACCCCAGTTTTCAAAGAGAGTATTGTTGATGTACAATCACTTGGAATAAGTTGGGCTGCTACTTCATCAATGCTGAGGCTCTAAATATCATTCTATAGATGATTCTCAGGCCTTGAAATCTAATGGAGTATACCCTGTAGGGCTTCAAAACTGTTTGGAACCCATGACTTCCATTTCTCTCCAAATTCTCCTGATTTGAATAAATGTTTATCCTATGCCTGTCCCTCCACTATATATAGGAACATGATGACTTGTTTTCTAGGTATCACAGGTCCACATACAGAGGGAAATTGTGCCCCAGGACAGACCATACCTATAACTGATTTTGATAAAACTTTGTACCAAGCATTTTTCAAATGACAAAGTACTTTTTTAATTTTATGATGAAAAGAATGTCTTTGCATGTAAAAAGAACATGTGTATTGGGTATCTGGAGTGCAGCCTGTAGTGGTTTTAAGCTCTATGTATCCCAGAGAACATGTTCTTAAATCTAATACATTCCTGCAGGTGTGAACTCATCATAAGTAGGGCCTTCTGATGAGGTTATGTCACCTAATATATGTGTGGCACAGCCCAATCAGGATGGATCTTAATCATTTTACAGATGTTCCTTATAAGTAGAATGAATTCAGACATGAGAGAGAGCCACAGGAGACAAAAAGCTAATCATAAAAGATAAGGGAAAGTACAGGATATAGTGCCATGTACTCTGCCATTTGACATGATAAGGTCCCAGGAACTGGGGGCAGACTTCCCTGGAACACCACAGTCTTCAGGAAGAAAGCATTGCCTTGATTAAGCCTTTCTTTGGCCATCCTTTTAGCTATAAAATTGTAAGCACATAAATTCCCATTATTTAAGCTGAAGCATTTCATTGGTATTTGGTTGAGCAGCATAGAAAATTAAAACATATGAGTTAATAAATAAATTATTATTACATGAAGAATTTAAAATTAACATTTGTTACTTTAGCTAGTTTTGGAGACAAAAATTTAACATTACCAGTCTTTGTGTATAATGACATTAGTGTTTTTGACAAAATAATATTTACATGACTGTATGAGATATGGACATTATTCTAGATTTCCAGACATAAATACTAGCAAAAACATCAATGGCTGAAATTCATATAGTTCTTACTATGTTCAGGATTCTGTGTCCCAAGGATTTTTATGTAAAACTCATTTTTTACAACAGTGTTATAACAAAATGTATCCATCAAGATGGCCTAGGTTGCTTGCACAAACACTGTGTCTTTAGGTAAAGAAGGTCTATTTTTTCTCCACCTATATTCCTATAGTGAAACAGTTAGGTGATGATGCACATCTTTGTAGTAAATCGGGAATTTAAATGGCTACCATCTTTAATGTTGCTGTTTACCATGGCAGAGGAAATGAGTGTATCTCAAAGAGAGTTTGCCATGGCAATAAAAGGAGGAATTATCAGGTCAGAGAAATCAGGGTTGAATTAACTTCCCTGTCAGTTTCCAGTCATTATATGTAGTTTTCTGAGCCTGTGCATAAGAATTTCCATAAAATGGAATCTTGAATCTAACTTTAACATCAGGAATACATAACATAACAGGAACCACATACAGAAATATAACAATGAATGAAGTCATCCATTTTCAATTTATAAAACATAAGTGGAATATTGAGAAGATAAACATAAAAAACAATGAGAATACATATCTCTCCTAGCTCAGAAAAAAAATCAAGGCAAAAATGGAGTAAATACTGCTTAAGATAATTGAAAGATTAAAAAAAAACTACAGCAAATTATTGCAAAATATTGTTTTTAGTACTTATTGATATAGATCTTAAATTCCAGGAGGGAAAACAACGGAGGAAGTTACTTTTGAAATTTAGGGCATAATGCATTCTACATGTGTGCTGAGAAGTTTGAAAAGATACATGCATGGCAGTACAGGGTGCATGCTTAGAAAATGCCTGAAAATGCCCTATGCTTTCAAGACCTGATTTCTAAGATCAGTGCAAATAGGAAGTTCAAAATCAACTATACTTGTAAATGCCATGGTTAAGTGTTGAAATTCTGTTCCAGCACAAAGTCTTTTGGCAAAACCTGAGAGAGTAACTTTGTTTTTTGGTTGATTGGTTGGATGGTTGGCTGGTTGTCTTTTTCCCTTACCCTTTTCTTTCCTTTCATTTCCTTTTCTGTTTTTTTAACTCCTGTCAATGAAATCTGTCAAAATACAAAGTAATCACAACTTAAGGGACAGAGGCCTCAGGGATCACACACAATGTTGAATATCATCTTCAAAGTATAGATTGGAAAAATCACTAAACAATGACTGGAAACATCAATTATGAAGAATGGCAAAACTTGGGGAAGAAGAAAAATATCTTTTCCAGAGCTACCAGGTTATAAAATTAAAATATACAATTTTAACCCCCAAATAAAAAAAACACACACACAGAAAAACAAGAAAGAATGACTCACTCAAAGGGACAGCATAATTTGACAGAAACTGTCCTTGAAGGAGCACAGCCATTGGGGTTACTTGAAAAAGACTTTCAATCACGTGTCTTCATTATTCGCAAGGAGTTGAAGGTAATAACAAAGAGCAAAGTAATCCATGAAAATGATACATGAAGTAAATGAGAATATTAATAAGAATTAACTATTATATAGAGAAGTTAAATTATAATTCCTAGTTGGGAAACTCTTTTCACAAAAGAGTTTCAATAGCTGATTTTAGCTGGCAGAAAAATGAATCAGTGAACTTAAAGATTAGACAATTGAAATTATCCAGTCTGAACTGCAGAATTAAAAAAGGATGAAGAAACTTGAACAGATCATAAAGCACCTGTGGGAAAGCATCAAGTGAGTCAATATTTTCATAATGGGATTTCCATAAGGAGACAAAAGACAAAAAGATTCAAAAAGAATATTGGGAATATTTAATTACTGCTTTCCAAATCAGATGAAAGTCATGAATCAACACATTTATGAAGCTTGCCTATCTCCAGGCAGTCAAAAGCCAAACTGCTCAACACATGCAAGTGATCCTCAATAAAATAATTGCTTATATCTCATCGGAATCAATGGGATCCAGAAGGGAGCAGGATAGAATAATTAAAATGTGATGAATATAAACAAGCAAAAAATTATTAGCCAAGAATTCTATATCTGGATATACAATCATTCAATAATGAATGATAAGTTAGGAACACTCCAAATAAACAAAAGCTGAGGATTTTATTATTAGAAGATATGCACCAAAAGAAACACTCAAGGGAACTCTAGAGGAGCTATTTTTATTATAAATGAGTTATGTTTGTATCAATTCATGGTAGATTGCTTAAGTTAAAGATGTTGATTTTAATCTCCATTATAGTTACAAAGAAAATATCTAAAATATATTCCTGATAGGAAAAGAAAGGGAACTTTCTTTTAAAATTGACTTAATACAAAATTACTAAATCAGACAGAAGGCAAGTGTGGAGGAATTAAGGGACAAAAATGTATACCACATACAGAAAACAAAATATTTTAAATATTAATCCTGCATTATTGATTATTGAATAAGAAAATTGATTTGTGAGATGGAAAATAATGCTAAAAGTTTTACTATCAGATTCATATACACATAAAGGCTGGTTAAAAATATATGTATATGAATGGGAATTGTCTTAAGATGGTGTCATATTAGGCAGGCAAGTCTCAACTTTCTCACAAAACAATGGAGAAAAAGCCAAAGGCTGTCTGAAGAAACTGCTTTGGGAGTGAGGAGATCAGAACAGTGTTCGCAACTCCAGAAGCATGAGGAACAGAGAGAAGAAGAATCCAAAACAACTAATGTGAGTTACCAAACCCTAGTGGCAGCTGGGAAGTTCTCCCCTCCCCTCCCTGCAAGTTACTAAGCTGGGATAAAAACCCCTAGCTCACTACTGCCAGCAGAGAAGGGACAGGCATCCTCTATACTATCAGCTGTTACAAGAGAAAAGGGAGGGGGAAGTGGGGGACTTCACTTCAGTGAATTTGGCCAGGAAAGCCCACTTTCAATTTCAGCTCTGGCAAGACCAAAACACAGGAAAACAGAGATTGAAAGAAACTTCCATGGAAAGGTGTGCTGACAAATGCCATCTACTGACTCGTATGGAAATTGTATGGACAAAAACTGCTTTGGGCTCTTTCTGTACACTATCTCCCAGGAGAAAATTATCACCACTTTAGTGAGTCCCAGGCACTATCTTGGTAACATGAGCTGGGCAATTTTAAAGATATAGAATAAGTTGAACCAAATAATAAAGAAGAGCTGTGCAAAAAAAAAAGTGAGAGAGAAATTAGTCATCAGATTAAATTCACCAACATTTTCTGATGCTTTGACATTAGCAAAAAATTACAAGCCATACTAGGAAACAGGAAGAGATCATCCAGACAATGGAACAAACCAAATATCCTGTAGAGACACAGTATTTAAGACAGTAATCAATGATAACCATACAATGCTCCTTATTTCAAAGAATTGGAAGTATATATGACTAAAGAGATAAAGGATATTAAGTAGACTCTAGGTGAGCATAAAGAACAATTTGAAACTCTTCAAAGAAAAGTTACACACCTCATGGGAATGAAGGACAGATGAGATTAAAAATATATTAGGTGTGCATAAGAGCAAATTTAAATTGCTCAGAACAGAATTAGTGATTTCAAAGACAGAATATCTTAACTGGAAAGGAAAGAAGAACAGAAAGAGAAGAGATTGGAAAAAATGGAGCAGGATCTCAAGAAATTGAATGACAAGGCAAAATGCACAAATATACACATTATTGATATTCCAGAAAGAGAAGAAAATGGAAAAGGGGCAGAAAGAATATAGAGGAAATAATGACCAAACATGTCCCAGGTTTTAGAAAATCAATATCCAAGAAGGACAGCACACCTCAAACAGAATAAATCCAAATAGACATACCCTGACACACCTACTATTCAGAATGACAAATATCCAAGATAGAGGATTCTGAAAATAGCAAGAGATAATCAAACCATCACATACAAGGGAAGCTCGATAAGATTATATGCTGACTTCTCATCAGAAAGCATGGAATAGAGAAGAAAGTGGTACGCTGTATTGAATATACTGAAAGAGTAAAACTGCCAGCCAGTTTTGCTATATCCAGAAAAAGCTGCATCCAGCAAAGAATTCTGTATCAAGCAAAGCTGTCTTTCAAAAATGAGGGTGAGTTCAGTGTCTTCACAGACAAACAAAAACTGATAGAATTTGTTACGAAAAGACCAGAATTACAAGAGATATAAAGGGAGTGCAGCAGCCTGAAAGAAAAATCAAGGATGAGCGACTTGGAGAAGAGTTGAGAAATGAATACTATTAGGAAGTGTAAATTAAATGGTAAAAAGATGGACAATAGTACAATGACTCAGAAAGAGGAAGGTCAAAATGGATGAAGTAAGTAATGTCTTTAGAGAAATAACATTGGATATTAATAGCTAGAACTACCCAATCAAAAGACATAGACTGGTAGAATGGATTTAAAAAAGAGCCACCTATATGTTGTCTACAAAAGACTCACCTCAGATGTAAGAAAACAATCAGTATAAAGTGAATAGTTGGAAAAAGATATTCCATGCAATTAGTAAGCACAGAAGACCTGGAGTAGTGATACTGGTATAAAACAAAATGAATTTTAAATACAAAACTATTATAAAGGATGTAAAAAGTCATATTTTTAAATAAAACAGGCAATTCACCTGGAAGAAATAACTACACTGAATATTTATTCACCTAACCTGAATGTCCCAAGTTACATGTTGCATGCACTGACAAAGATGAAGGGAAAAATAGATGTCTCTACAATAGTGTTTGAATACTTCAATACACAACTTTCATGATTGGATAGAAAATCTGGATGGAGGATAAATAAAGAAACAGAAAAATTCAATAATATGATAAACGAACTGGAATTAATAGACATTGGTAGAGCATTGCACCCAAAAACAGCAGGATATAAATTATTTTCTAGTGCTTATGATCTTTCTCCAATATAGGCCATATGATGGGTTACATGATGTTTGAAAAAATTTAAAAAGTTTGAAATTATACGAAAACACATTCTCTGATCATAATGGAATGAGGCTGAAATTCAATAATGGATGAAAAAAGGGAAATTCATAAATATATGGAGATTAAAACAAATTCAGCAAATATCTTGTGAAAAATGAAAATGTGAAGAGAACATATCAAAAGCAATGGGACAATGCAAAGGTAGTACTGAGAGGGAAATTTATAGCTGGCAATGCTTACATTAAAAAAGAAGAAAGAGTGAAAATTGAAGATGTAACTGAACATCTGAAGGAACTAGGAAAAGAACTGCAAAGTAATCCTAAACAAAGCTGAAGGAAAGAAATACTAAACATGAGAGCAGAAATAAATGAAATTGAGAACAAAAAATACAATAGAGAGAATCAAAGAAACCAAAAGTTAGTTCTTTGAGAAAATGAACAAAATCGACAAATGCATATTTAAACTGACAAAGAAAATAATAGAAAAAACACAAATAAATATAATCAGAAATTAAAGGGGTGACATTAACACTAACACCAAAGAAAAAAGGGAGATCATAAGAAGATACTTTATGAACAACTCTATGCCAAAAAACTAGAAAATGTAGACAAGATGGATAAATTCCTGGAAACACATGAACCACCTACATTGATCTTAGAAGAAATAAAAGAACTAAATAAACCAAACACAAGTGAAGAGATTGAAAGAGTCATCAAATACTTCCCAAATATGTGTAGCCCAGGAGCTGATGACTTCACAGGTGACTTCTATCAATGATGCAAAGATGACCTAATACCAATCTTGCTCAAACTCTTCCAAAATATTGAACAAGGAAAAACACTACCAAACTCATTCTATGAAGCCAATATCACCCTAATACCAAAACCGGGTAAATATAAAATGAAAAAAAAGAAAATTACAGAAAGTAAGGTAAAGCGCATATATGAAAACTTACAGCTAGCATTGTGCTCAATGGTGAAAGACTGAAAGCATTCCCCCTGAAATCAAGAACAAGACAAGGATGCTCACTGCCACCATTATTATTCATTATTGTGTTAGAAGTTCTACCTAGAGCAATTAGGCTAGAAAAAGAAATAAATTCAACCAAATAGGAAAGAAAAATAAAGCTTTCACTATTCTCTGATGTTATGATCCTATAACTAGAAAATCCTGAGAAATACACAAGAAAGCTATTAGAATTAATAGGCAAGTTCAGCAAATTGGAGGGATACAAGATTAATATGCAAAAATCAATTGTGTTTCTATACACTCTGATGTGCAATCTGAAAAGGAAATCAGAAAATAATTTTATTTATATAACAACTATAACAATCAAATATTTAAGAAAAAAATTAACCAAAGACATAAAGGACCAGTATGCAGAAATCTACAAAAAATGCAGAAAGAAATTGAAGGATACTTAAGTAAATGGAAGGACATTCTGTGTTCATCAACCAGAAGACTAAATATCGTTATAATGTCAATTCTACCCAAAGTGATTTACAGATTTGACACAATCCCAATAAAAATTCCAACAGCCTTTTTTGCAGAAATTGTAAAGCCAATTAGAAAAATTTATTTGTAAGGATAAGGGCCCAGAATAGCTAAAAATGTCTTTTAAAAAGGAAGTCACTTCCTGGCTTTAAAACATATTTCTTAGATACAGTGTTAAAAACAGCATGGTACTAGCATAAAGTCAGAAAGACCGACCAATGGAACCAATTCAAGGATTCACACATCTAGTCAAGTGATTTGAGACCAGGCTGTTAAGCCCACTGAGCTGCAGCAGAACAGTCTATTCAAAAAGTGGGACTGGGAGAAATGCTTAGCCATAACCAAAAGAAAGAAAGAGAACCTCCATCTCACTGCTTACACAAAAATTAACTCAAAATGCTTCAAGAACTTAAATATAAAAGGAAAAATCATAAAATTCCTAGAAAAAAATGTAGGAAAACATCTTTAAGGTCTTGTGATAGGCAGTTCTTAAACCTTAAAAGCAAATCATAAGTAACTAAATAAAAAAATAGATAAATGGGACCTCCTCAAAATTAAACACTTCTGCACCTCAAATGACTTTGTCAAAAGGGTGAAAATACAGCTGACTCAATGGGAGAAAATATTTGGCAATCACATATCCAATAAGGCTTTACTATCCATTATATATAAAGATATAATACACCTCAGCAATAAAAACAAAACTTTCCATTTAATAAAATGGGCAAAATGCTTGAAGAGACGATTTTCCAAAGAAGAAATACAAATGGCAAAGAAATACATGAAAAATTGTTCAGTTTCACTAGCAATTAGGATAAAGAAAATGATATCTCATTGTAGCTATGATTGCTGCATTGGCCAGTATTAAAAAGTCAGAAAACTGTAAATGTTGGAGAGGATGTGGAGAGATAGGAATGATTATTCACTGGTGATGGGAATGTAGAATGGTTCAGTCCCTGTGAACAACTGTTTAGCAGTTCCTAAGGAGTTTGAATATAGAGTTG
>JAQZBX010039691.1:0-22943 GCA_029593785.1 Cabassous unicinctus
CAGATTAGACAATCTATACAAAATGAACAAATTCCTAGAAAAGCACAACCTACATTGACTGTAAGAGAAATCCAAAATGTAATAGTGAAAGCAAATTTCTCACTATTTGCAAAAGACATGATCTTATATTTTGAAAATTCTAAAATATCTACCACAATGCTATTAGAACTAATAAATGAATTCAGCAAAATGGCAGGATACAAGTCAACATTCAAAAAGCATTAACCTTTCAATACACTTGTAATAAGAACGATGAGAAAGAAATAAAAGAAATTCCATGTACAATAACTACAAAAGGACTCAAATATCTGGAATTAATTTAACCAGGAATGCAAGCGATCTCTATTCAAAAAACGATGACACACTACTAAAAGAAATCAGAGAAAACCTAAACAAGTGTAGGGACATGGATTGGAAGAGTAAACATCATGAAGTTGTCAACCCTATCCAAACTGATTTCCAGATTCAATGCAATACCAATCAAAATTCCAACAGCCTATTTTACAGAAATAGAAAAGGAAATTACCAAATTTATTTGGAAAGGAAAATTGTCACAAATAGCCAAAAACATCCAGAAAATAACTATGTGGGAGGACTTTCACTTCCTGACCTTAAAGTGTATTATAAAGCTACAGTGGTCAAAACAGCATGGTATTGGAATAAGGATAGAAACATTAATTAATGAATTTGAAATAAGAGTTCATAAATAAACTCTCACCTCTATGGTCAATTGATTTTTGATAAGCCTACAAAGTCCAATTTTCTGGGAGAGAACAGTCTCTTCAACAAATGGTGCTGGGAGAACTGGATATCCATAACCAAAAGAATGAAAAATGACCCCTATCTCACTCCCTATACAAGAATCAACTCAAAATGGATCCAACACCTAAATAAAAGCCAGGACCAAAAAAAAAAAAACACCTAGAAGATAATGTAGGGAAACATTTACAAGACCTTCTAATAGGTGAAAGTCTCTTATACCTTAAACCCAAAGCGTAAGCATCAAAATCAAAAATAGATCAATGGGACCTCTTCAAAATTAAAGAGTTCTGCATCTCAAAGGACTTTGTATAGAGGGTAAAAAGACAGCTTACTCAATGGGAGAAAAAACCTTGAAAATTACACATCCAACAAGATGCTAGTATCCCTAATATATAAAGAGGTCCTACAATTCAATAATAAAAAAGACAAATGACTTGATTTTAAATATAGGCAAAAGACCTGAAAAGACATTTTTCTAAAGAAGAAATAGAAATGGTGAAAAAACACATGAAAAAAGTGTTCAACGTAATTGGCGAGTAGGGAAATGCAAATCAAAACTACAATGAGATATAATTTCACACCTACTAGAATGGCCACTATTAACAAAATAGAAAATTACAAATGTTGGAAAGGATGTGGTGAGATAGGAATGCTTATGCACTATTATTGGGAATATAGAATGGTGTAGCCACTGTGGAAATCTGGTGGTTCCTAAGGAAGTTGGATATAGATCTGCCGTGTGATGCAGCAATACCACTGCTACATATATACCCAGAAGAACTGAGAGCAGTGACACAAAGAGACATCTGCACACCAATGTTCATAATGATGTTATTCACAATTTTCCAAAGATGGAAACAGCCCAGATGTCCATCAACTGACAAATGGATAAACAAGCTGTCTTTTACACACATGATGGATTATTATGCAGCCTTAAGAAGAAATGAAGTCATGAAGAATATGACAATGTGGATGAACCCAGAGGACATTATGTTGAGTGAAGCAAGCCAGACACAAAAGGACAAATATTGTGTGCTTTTGCTATTATGTAAAAAATATAATGAGAAACTCATGAAGTTAATAGCTAAAATCTAATTCAGCAGAGAATAGAATTGGTTAGAGAATGGAAAGCTGAGGTTTAGTCTGTACAGAATTGGTAAAAAAGTTGTTTGTGAATGCTTGGAAATGAATAGAAATGATGAAAGCACATCATAGGATTTGTAGTTAGTTACTCTAGTATATGGGTAAGATAGTGGTTTGTTTTTTATTTATTTTTTCTTTTTTTGATTAATTAAAATGCTCAAAGGAGAGGGAAAAACAGGTGTAATGCATGGTCATTTTGGGACTTGGGAGTTGTCCTGAATGACATTAAAATGGCAGATAAAGAACATTATATATCTTGCCACAACCTACAGAATTGGTGGGAAACAGCATAAACTACAATGTAAACTTTAATTCATGCTTAGTGGAAATGCTCTGAAATGTGTTCATCAATTGCAATGAATGTACCACACTATTGAAGGATGTTGTTAATGTAGGAAAATGCGGGACTTGTGGGGAGCAAAGCATACGGGAATCCCATATATTTTTTATGTAACATTCATGTAACTTAAGTATCTTTTTTTAAAAAAAGGATGTGTAATATGGTGGCATTCTGGGGACATTGGAATTGTGCTGGATTATACAGATACAGGCCATTATATATCTTGTCATGACTCACAAAATTGTATGGGAAAGAGTTTAAACTATAATGTAAACTATAATCCACACTGAGTGGCAATGCTCCAGAATGCGTTCATCGATTGTAACAAATGTACCACACTAATGAAGGATGTTGTTAAAATGTAGGAGAGTGTGGGAGGGGTAGGGAGTGGGACATGTTGGAATCCTCTGTACTTTTTATGTAACATTTGTGTAATCTAAGTATCTTTTTCAAAAAATGCTCTAATATTGATGGAAGTAATGAAAGCACAATTCTGTGATTATAACATATGCCATTGATTGTACATTTTAGGTAAATTGTATGGTTTATGAATAAAAAATATAATTGGGTGGATTGGGAAAAAACACACCAAATGTAAGATATGGGCTATATTTAGTAGTAATACTTTGATGATGCTCTTTCATAATTTGTTACAAATATTTCAAAACAATACAGATATTGGTGGTGGGGTGAGTTATGGGGGCTTTGTATGATATTATTCATGCACATTTTCTATACACTTATTGTTTATGTATATATTCATGTATGAGTGATACACTTCATATATATATATAAGCCCATTACCATGCTGAATCTCTGAGCAACAATAATCCAAAGAATTCAACGCATGTCACAGCAGACCAAGCAGTTCCTCAAGGTGAGCCAAATTGGAATCCAAATGAGTGGTCACACAGGACCAAATTGAATCATTAAGCTTATATTATTCCAGGTCTTAGAAAAGGAGTGCCCAAACAAAGGAACCTTAATAAAATCAGCAAATAGTTCAAGGCCCTGATGAAAACCAGCCTGTCTATTTACAGCAACTCCTCAATGCCATTAGGCAGTATACTGATTTAGACCCAGAGGACCCCACTAACCTGTGCAATGATATTACACTTAATGTGCTCCTGATATAAGGGAGAAAACTCCAGAAATTCAAAGGGGAATTGGACATGTCTATGTCACAATTAGGAGAGATAGTCTTAAGGTTTTTCACAACTCAGAGTACACCCATAAGAAGCAGCAAAAGAAACATGCTGCCTACAAAGCCTGCGTCATAGGAGCAGCAATCAGCAAGAACATTAGAGTCCCACAGACCCTGAGATGAGGGAAAGCTTCCATGGGAAGTTTAGTGAAGAGTATGAACTCCAAGGCCCTCCAGGAACACAATTAGGTTTCTAGCATTGCACTTACTATAAGGAAAAGGGACACTGGAAGCAGGAATGCCTGAGTTTCCCTGGGAAGGGAGGGGCCAGGACATCTCATCTAGCAGTGCAACTCCCACAGTTAGCACGGGATAAAGACAACAACCTGGAGTGATGGAACCTGGAAGCACCTTCCACTGGTCTGGAAACCATTCCGATCACACAATGAACCTGGGATCTCATGTAAGTGGGTAAGAAGTTAATTGATTTCTTGATGGACACTGGAACCATTTGTTCAGTTTTAAACCAGTGGCTAATTAAAGAAACTAATGAATCAATCCCTCTCATTGAGATTTGGGTGACAAAAAATTTTAAACAATTCTCAGAACCACTGCAATGTCAGATTGGAGAGACTCATCTGACTCATAAGATTTCACTACATGCCTGAATGCCAAATTCTCCTTCTCAGCCAACACTCTTCAAATTGCAAGCTTCACTTTGATCTTCACCTAATGAAGTGAACATACAGGTCCAAGCCATACAGAGCTGTGCCTTCTAAGTAGCCCTGCTGGATTTTGCTGGGGCACTGAGAAGTTTGAAGTACACAAAGAGATAAAACAGCAGGTTCCAGCTGAAGTATGGTCAAATGGGTCTCCCAGAATGGGTAGTTGCAGTACAGGATGTGAAGGTAAGACTGTGGCCAAACACCACCCTACCACATCTAAAACAGAATCCACTTGCACAGGAGGTTAGAGCCAGCATCTTACCCTAATCAAGAAATTTCTCAGGTGGGGACTAATTAGACCCTGTCAACCAGACTTTAATACCCCTTCCTTACCAGTGCTTAAACCAGGGACTCAAGGGTGTAGATTTGTCCAAGATTTGAGAGCTATTCATCAGATAGCGGAGGATGTTTTCCCAGTGGTGCCCAATCTCTACATACTCTTTGTTAATATTCCTAACACATACACCTGATTCACAGTCCTGGACTTAAAAGATGCTTTCTTTTGCATCCTGCTAGAGAAGGAATCACAGAGACTTTTTGCTTTGGAATGGGAGATCCCAACAATGGAGTGAAGCAACAATATTGTTGAACTGTGCTGCCACAAGAGCTTAAGAATTTTCTGACCTTTTTGAGGCAAGCTTTATCCAGGGATCTGCAGGTGGTACAACTCAGGGAAGGACTCTTCCTTCAATAAGTACATAACATAGCAAAACACAAGAATCTTCAGGTGAGAACATAGTAATAATGTTACAGAGACTATTTGAAAAATGATATAAATGTCAGAAAAGCAGGCCCAAGTTACACAAATGCAGGTTAAGTATCTTGATTTTAAATTCTCTGAGGGATAACAGGCCCTTCTGCCTAGTCAAAAGGAAGCTTTATATGGAGTATCAAGCTTAAGAACAAAAAGGAACTCATAGGGTTTCTAGACATGGCTGGTTACTATAAGCTGTGGATACCTAATTTTGGACTTATAGCTAAGCCACTATATGAAGCCCTTAAAGGAAATGAAAAAGAGTCCCTGGTCTGGACACCAGAATGTCTACTTACTTTTAGAAAATTAAGGAAAAATTACTTACTGCCCCAGCTCTGGGACTGCCAGACTACACAAAAAAAGTGCCACTTGTTCTTACTTCAATGGCAAGGCAGCACCTTGGGAGTTTTTGCTCAACCCTTTGGAGGAGAACCTGACTGGTAGCATACCTGTAAAACAGCTAGACCCCGCATCTCAAGGCTGTCCTGCCTGTCTGCACACAGGCACAGCTGCTTGTAAACTTCTAGAGACATAAAAATTCACATTAAGCTCTTCAGCTTACATCTATATTCCTCATATTTAAACAAAAAGGAGATCAATCAAACCTCTCTGTTAGACAATCCTATTGTGACCTTAAAGACTATTGAAAAACTTAACCTTGCCACCTTCCTCTGAGAGCTTGGGATAAACAAGAGTGATACTCCTCAAACATGACTGTGTACAGTTCCTTAAGAAAATATATTCCAGTAGTCTGGGACTGACTGGTGTAACTCTAAAAATCCCAGCTCTTGAATTATTTACTGATGGAAGTAGATTTATAGACCATAGGAAGCAATGAGCAAGATATTTAATAGTCATCCTGGTAGAAACTTTGGAAGCAGGATCTCTGCCTTCCGGGACTTCAGCTCAGAAAGCTGAACTAGTAGCCCTTAGAAAAGCCCTCCAGTTAATATTAGGACAAAGAGTGAACATTTATACAAACTCCAGATATGCCTTTGCAGTGTTACATTCCCATGGAGCCATTTGGAAAAAGAGGGAATTACTCAATGCAACTACGAAGGACATAAAACATGTTGATCTCATTCTAAAGTTTTTTGAAGATTTGATGCTCCCCCAAGGAATTACCAGTCATTCATTGCAGAGGACACCAAACTTCCAATAGCAGGGAAGCAAACTGAACTGTTTAGCTAATAAAGCCACTGAGTTAGCTGCAAGGAGAATAAAACCAACTCTTATTATACTCCCCCACACTGAAAGATTGGGCCACCAACTAATACCCCAGAGTTGGTAAGACCCTAACTTAAAGCCATTTTTGAAACTCCAATACTGGAAAAAAGATTTAGCCAGAGAAAAATGTGGGCATAGGAAGCAGATGTGGCTCAAATGAATGGGCTCCCATCTACCATATGGGAGGCCATGAGTTCAATTCGTGGGTCCTCTTGGTGAGGGCAAGCTGGCCTATGCCCACAGAGAGCTGATGGCCCATGCCCATGCCCATGGAGAGCTGATGGCCCTTGCCTGTGGAAAGCTGAAGCAGCAAGTTGACATGGCAAAGGGAGACAAGCAGACACAGAGGAAACATGCAGTGAATGGACACAGAGAGCAGACAGCAAGCACAAGCAGCAAGGTGGGACATAAATAAATAAATAAATAAGGATATACTCAAACCACAGACAATGGCTGGTTGAAAAGAGAGTCCCTGGTAGAACCTTGGGAAGACTACCACAAATTATTCATATTTGAAAGCCTAGTGAAACCTATTGCCACTTATTTCCATAGACTTATTATTGACATGAAACTGTTCCAGTGGATAAGGCAGTTCCTCATAGGACCCAATCTATGCAGGATGATTCAATCAGTAAATCATCAGTGTGTAACTTGTGCTCAAATTAACCCTTAGATTCAGCCTGAAGCCTTCAATAAAGGAGTACATTACAGAATACTAGGATGAGAAGACGGGCAACGTGACTTTACTGTAATGACAAGGGCTGCTGGGAACTTCATGTGTTTGCTACTGTTTGTAGAAATTTTCACTAATTGGGTAAAAGCCTTCCCATGCCAAATGGAAAAAGCTTGAGTAGTCAAAGTCTTACTTAAAGAAACCATTCCAGGGCTTGAACTTCTTATTTCTACACAGTGACAATAGAGTGGCCTTTATTTCTAAAGTGACTAAAGATGTGTCTGGACTGTGATAGATTGACTCTTGCATTCTCCCTAAAGACCTCAATCCACTGGAAAGCCTGAACAAATGAATCCCACTTTAAAAGAAGCCATTGCCATGATTTGTTTAGAAATTCACCTCAAGTGAGATAAAGCCCTGCCAATTACCCAACTGAGGGTTAGGGTCATGCCTGAAAGAAGACTTTGATCAAGTCCTTATGAAAAGTCTCATAGACCATTTCTGAAAATTGAATAGGGGAGTGATGTAGCTCAGTGGTTGAGTGCCTGCCTCCAATGCATGAGGTCCCAGGTTCCCATTCCCTGGTTCCTCCTTAAAAAAACAAACATTCCATGCAAGGAATGTGCACATGACTTGGAAGTGACTGAAGGCCTGAGGAGAGGAAGGATGCAGGGATCAGCTGTGCCTGAAGAATCAGCACTTCCCCAGGTGCTGTGTGTGTGCACGTGGTGAAACCCCTGATAAAACTGGGGTTGGATGTACAGACACTATTATAACTAAGTAAATTGATGTTCAATAGAAAATGGTATGCATCAAACTCCGTTTTATAATTTATTACATAGAAAAGTATAATGTGAATTGGAAGATAAGAAATTCATCTGCATTTGTTGAGCAGTTGACTGAACTTTGCAAGACTTTTAGTAGAAGACTACCCATGGGATCTAAATCTTGTTTAAGCATCCCTCTCCTGAGAAAAGAGATTTTACTCTCTAGAACTCACTAAAGGTAATTAATATGGAGACTGTTCTCTTGGCCTTTGAATATTAAATGTCATTGGAAATATGTTTTTAAAGTTTGTTCAATGTTAATAAAGTTTTCCAAATGATGGTATACAGTACAGGCGTTTTGGATTCTAAATATAGTGGTCATTTTTTAAAATTATTTTTCAGATTTCATTTTCCTGATAGAAAAGAGGAGCTTGGTAATACAATTGTGTCCATGGCCCCATATCTTGTTAGATATGTGGACTCTCAGTTAAAACCCAGCCCTTCTGCATCAAAATATGCATATTATTAACAGCAATACCCCCATTAATATTTATGTAAATTGAAGTTGGATAAGTAGTACATGTGGACTGATTCTCAGTTTAATTCACATTGGAATCACCTGGTGAGCTTCAAACTGTGTTGAAACTAAGTTATTCATCTTATTGGCATACAATTTTTCAAAGTATTCTCTTATGATAATCTTTATTTCTTTGGGATCAGTGGTGATATCCCTTCCCTCATTTTTTATTTCATGTATTTGCATCATCTTTCTTTCCTTTTTTTTTTTTTGTTAGTCTAGCTAAGGTTTTGCCAATTTTATTAATCTCAAAAAACAGATTTGGTTTTCTTAATTTTTTCTAGTGTTTTTAGTTCTCAATTTCATTTAGTATTGCTTTAATTTTTGATATTTCCTTTTTTCTACTTGCTTTGGGTTTAGTTTTTCTTTGTTTTCTAGTTCCTCTTGCTTTACAGTTAGGTCTTTGAATTTAGCTCTTTCTTCTTTTCTAATACAGATATTTATGACTATGAATTTCCATCTCAGCACTGATTTCCTTGCATCCCATAGGTTTTGATATGTTGTGTCATCAATTTGAATTTTTTCAAGGTAGTTACTGATTTCTTTTGCAGTTTCATCCTTGATTCATTGATTGTCTAAGAGTGTGTTAACTTCCATATATTATGCCTATTCTCCTTCTCATTCCCTTAGTAATTTCCAGCTTCATTTCATTGTGTTCAGAGCAATTACTTTTTATAATTTCAATCTTTCTGAATTCATTGAAATGGAAAAATTTCTAGCAGTTTACATTGATGAATGAAAGTGGAAACTGATGTACTCAACATACAAATCACAAGTAATAAGAATGAATTAGTCATCAAAAACCTCCCAACTAAGAAGAGCTGAGGACCAGATGGCTTCACAGGTGAATTCTACCAATCATTCTGGAAAGAGTTAACACCAATCTTACTTAAACTCTTTCAAAAAACAGAAGTGGAGGGAACATTGCCTAACTCATTCTATGATGCCAACATCACCCTGATACCAGAGCCACATAAAGACTCCACAAGAAAAGAAAACTCCATACCAATCTCTCTAATGAATTTTGATGTTAAAATCCTCAACCAAATACTTGCTAATTGCCAAAACATCAAATAAATTATACGCAATGACCAAATGGGTTGCATCCCTGGTACGTGAGGATGGTGCAACGTAAGAAAATCAACCAATGTAATTCAAGGCATTAACAAATTGAAAGCAAAGAATCACATGATCATCTCTATTTATGCAGAAAAGCCTATGACAAAATACAGCATCCTTTCATGACAAAAACACTTCAAAAGATAGGAATAGAAGGAAACTTATTCAACATGATAAACGGTATATATGAAACATCCACAGCTAGCATCATGTTTAATGGTGAAATGCTAAAGGCTTTCCACTAAGATCTGGGGCCAGAAAAGGATTCCCACTGTGACTGATCTTATTTAACATTGTGATAGCAGTACTTTCTTGAGCAGTTAGGCAAGAAAAAGATATAAAAGTCATCAAAACTGGAAAAGAAGAAATAAAAATTTCACTATTTGAAGATGACATGATCCTATACATAGAAAGCCCTGAAAAATCTACAGCAAACCTACTAGAGCTGATAAATGATTTCAGCAAAGTGGCAGAATATAAGATCAACACACAAAAATAAGCGGCATTCCTGTACACCAATATTGAGAAATCTGAGGAGGAACTCAAGAAAAAATTCCATTTACAATAGCAACTAAAAGAAGCAAGTACTTAGGAATAACTTAACTAAAGATATAAAGGACTTATACACAGAAAACCACATAACATTGTTAAAGGAAATCAAAGACCTAAATTAATGGAAGAATTTTTCCTCTCATGGATTGGAAGACTAAACTTCATTAAGATGTCTGTCCTACTCACATTGATTTACAGATTCAATGCAATCCCAATAAAAATTACAAGATTTTTTTACTGAATAGGAAAAGTTAGTTATGAAATTTATTTGGAAGGGCAAGAGGCCCCAAATAGCCAAAAACCTATTGAAAAATAAAAACTAAATGGCAGGAATCATGCTACCTGACTTTAAAGCATACTAAAAAGATATAGTGGTCAAAATTGCATAGTATTGGCCCAAGAATAGACATACTGACCATTGGAACCAAACTGAGAGTTCTGACATAAATCCTCACATATGCAGTCAATTGATATTTGACAAGGCAATCAAGCCCACTCAACTGGGACAGAATGGCTTCTTCAACAAATGGTGGTGGCAAAACTGGATATCCATATCCAAAAAAATGAGAGAGGTTCACCATCTCACACCCTATACAAAAATTAACTCAAGGTGGATCAAAGAAATAAAAATAAAAACTAAGATCATAAAGCTCCTAGATGATAATGTAGGGAAGCATCTACAAGATCTTGTAGTAAGAAAGAGTTTCATAAACTTTACACCCAAAGCTCAAGCAACAAATGAAAAAATAGATATATGGCAAAATTGAAAAGTTTTTTTGCTTCAAAGGAGTTTGTCAAGAAAGCAAAAAGTCTGCCTACACAATGAGAGAAAGGATTTGGTAACCATTTCTTTGATAAGGGCCTAATATCCAGCAAATATAAAGAAATCCTACATCTCAAACATGAAAAGTCAAATAAGCCATTTTTAAAATAAGAGATTTGAATTGACACTAGAACTGCCATATGATCCAGCAAACCCACTTCTGGGTATATACAAGGAAGAATTGAAAGCAGGGACACAAATAGATATGTGCACACCAATGGTCATAGTGGCATTATTCACTATTGCCAAAAGTTGGAAGCAACCCAAGTGTCCATCAGCATATGAATGGATAAGCAATTTGTGGTACATGCATTCAATGGAATATTACTCAGCTGTAAGAAGAAATGCAGTATTAACACTTGGGATGACATGGGTGAATCTTGAAGACCTTATTTTGAATAAAGTAAGCCAGCCACTGAAGGACAAATATTACATGACCTCACTGATATGACTTAAGCAAATTGAGCAGACTTACTTACAGAGTAAGAGTCTGGAATATAGGTTATCAGGAGACAGAAAGGGAGTAGAGTGTGGTGTGTTGAGGCTCAAAATGGGTAAGACCTATGATAAGATGGAAGGGGGTGGTTGGAAATTGGATGGAGTGATAGTGATGCAGTGATGTGATTAGGTTCAACAATGTTGGAATGTGAGGGGGAATAGGGTGTGCGTGTTGAACTATCAATGAAATTGGAGGTAGGGCTGGAGGAAGGGACAGGTGAACTCTGGGGATTTGTAGCTCTGTGGTTAAAACTACAATGGTGGGAATTTTTTTTGGCAAATATGGCAGGAGAGGGTTACTGGTGCAGGGTTTTTTGGTGAGTGGTATATGCAAGACAAAGCACACATGGGGCATGCTTCTATGGAATATGAAAGTGTTCATCTTGTCATAGTGTGTTATCTCAGTGGGTGGAGACTCACAAAATAAACTTGAAAATATTAAATTCTCAACCTGGGAATTCCTTCTATGTTCTCAATTAGACAGGAAAGACCCTCTCCAGAACAGGGGTAGTGCCTAATAAAAGAAAACAGATTAATATGGCGGCCCTCAATATTATTGCATATAACTATGAACCTTATTCTTTAAAAATTGAAGCCTATTGGATATCTTAGAATCTGAGGGGCGGGGGAAGGAAGAATAGCATAGATGGAACATAAGGCATTTTTAGGGCATTGGAATCGCTGTTCATGATAATTCAATGATGGATACAGGCCACTTTAAATTTTGTCAAAACCTATAAAAGTGTATGGTGCAAAATGTAAATTAGTGACCATAGTTAGTAGCAAAGCTTCAATATTTGTACATCAATTATAACAAATGTACCATTCATATGTAAAATATTAATAATATATATGAGTGGAAGATGGAGAGGGGGCTGAGTATAGGGGAATCCTCTATATTTCCCATGTGACTTTTCTGTAATCTAAGGTTTCTCTGAAGATACAGCAAATAAAACATGACACTTGGGAAACATATGGAAGAAATTGATACTGTACATAAAAGAAGACAACTTATGGTGATTAAAGACACAATGAAAAGATTTTATTTTATTTTTCATTTATTTTTTATTTGTTATATACTATTATTAATTTTTATTTGCCCCAAGGAGCCTGGACCTCCTCATTGCCTTGAGGAGGGTACCACCCAGCCTCAAGCCTGTACTACCCAATCTTCAGCCTACCTCAATGTGTTTCCACCATCTCCCTTCTCTGAAGAAACCATCAACCAACATCCACCCTGTCCTGAGGAGACTGCCATCCAACCCATGCTTGAAGAGATTATTCCTGTCTCACCAGAAGAAACTGCATGAGAATGGCCTGAGGTAATTAGCTGGTAAAACTCTTCTAATTTTTCTCCATACCAACCCCTACCATCCCACTTCTCTTCCAGACCTATAAGTAGCATAAAATCACAAGCCCCCAAAGGTGAAGTAAAAAGTATAACCCATGAGTATGTACACTACACTCTAAAAGAACTGCATGAATTTTCCAATTTATATAGGCAGAACTAAGGTGAATATGTGTGGCAATGGATATTAAAGTTATGGGTAAATCATGGAAGGAATATAAAGTTGGATCAGGATCAATTTTTTATATAGGCCCACTAAGCAGAGATTCTGGATTCAATGTTGTAGCTCAAAGGGTTAGAATGGGCTCTAATAGTTTGTGTAGGTGGCTGGCTGAAACATGGGCCAAAAGTGACTTACAATGCCTGAGGTCAAGATGTTCCATTTACCCTAGTATACTGTAGATGAGGGGATCCAAAGACTTAGGGAGATTGGAATGCTAGAATGGATTTTTCATTTAAGATCTGCCCACCTACCCCAGGAATGTCCGGAGGACACACCTTTCACTAGACTGTGAGGTATAAATTTGTGAGACTAAGTCTATCTTCCCTGAAGAGCTCTGTGGTTGTTCTTCTCTGTAGGCTATATATTACTGTGGAAACTGTTCTCATGGAACTAAAGCCCTTAAATAGCATGGGGGTAGGGAGAAAAAAAAATTAGTATGGGGATGATCGGATCCTGGGCTGGCAAAAGCCAAGTAGCAGAACTTAATTGCCAAAGACATGTGGGTGTGTCTACCACAATGAAAGACCCACTCAAAGCATCAATCAAAAGAATATGAGTCATATAGACCTATGGCATTGGCTAATAGATCATGGGGTACCTAGAGGTAAAACAGATGGGCAGTCTACTAAATTCCTCTTGATCTGTATAAGCAGAAGTGTTCTCGGTCGAGTGAACAAAACCCTGACTTGAATTACAGAAACAAAGACTCATGGCCCTTTAATCAATTCCCTGGCTTGAGACAGTTTAAAGACCCAGAGCCCCTTGAATGAGGCGAAGGCCAGATCCCCTTGGGATCCTGTTACACTGCAAAAATTTATGCTGTTAAACTTCCTCCCAACTTTCCCCAAAGAAACCTACAGCATTTTACCAAGGTGCATTGCAGAAAAGAAAATGGTCAAACATTTTGGGGATTATTAGACACTGGCTCAAAAGTGACATTAATTCCAGGAGACCCCAAATTTCACTGTGGTCCACCAGTGAAAGTAAGAACTTACAGGGATGAGGTGATTCATGGAGTTTTAGCTCAGGTCCATCTCACAGTGGATTCAGTGGGTTCCCAGCCCAATTCTGTGTTTTTTTTTCTTTAGTTTCAGAAAGTATAATTATAATAGATATACTCGTTAACTGGCAAAATTCACACTTTGGATCCTTGACTTGTGGAGTGATGTTTATTATGGTAAAAAAAAGGCCAGATGGAAGCCACTACAACTGCTCCTACCTAGCCAAATTGTAAATCAAAAGCAAATCTGGGCCCAGTGCCATGGACCATGTAGCCACCACGAAGGACACAGTCATACCTCCCCCAAAGGCTGAAGGGGACTGGAGGTGGGCCCAGCAGCATAAGTAGGAAGTTGGTACCAGCTTTGGGAATTTTAGGTTCTAGGAAAAAGCACAGCTTCCCCAATTTACCTAATGATTATGGCCTTCTGGAGCCCCACATCAATGCTCAGATCTGTAAAGAAAATTTCTGCTCAGCCAAGATGGATTTTTAACCAAACCAGCAGTTCCTGCTTGACTCCTGAATGTGTTTACAAAGCCTTAGAATGATCAATGCTGGAAAGAAACAAGGAAGGAAAATTAATAGTCTTTGCAAGAGTATCTGTTGGTTGAATGCTGTGTAATAAACTTTAAGGCTGGGAAATCACAACTTTATTTCACATTCAAATTCATGACCTTAAACTGAGCTTTGAATTTCAGTTGTACACCTTTGAAAAAGGAACATCAAAACCACAAAATTTTGAATGAGATTTATGTGTATTGTGATTTATACCTAAAACTAGATATAAACATAAATTTCATTTTCTATTTTAATTTTAGAGGGATTACTGTTTGGTAAAGCTCTTCAGAGAATTGTTTATAAATTAGTTTCTCATTATCAGTCATACCCTAATGATTCCAGCTAGCTGATGTCCTGTCTCTAGGATATGAATCAAACCTAGTACACACTAAAACTCTTATTAGGCCATGGACAGTTTTTATGTAATTACTCATTACAGAAACAATTGTTTTTCTATTATAATGATGTAGTCTTTTGAGTAATAAAAGGCTCTATCAATCATTTTTTAAAAAGCCACACTGGATTCATGCAGGGATTGCAGAGAGCAGTACCACCATCAAGGATTTGAAGGATTCAGAGGTGTTGATTCCCATCATTTTCCTATTCAACTCTCTTATTTGACCTGTGCAGAAAACAGATGTATCTTGGAGGATGACAGTAGACTATCAAACTTAACCAGATCGTGATTCCAGGTGCAATTGCTGTTCCATATGTTATATCATTGCTTGAGCAAATCAACGCATTCCCTGGTATGCATTATGCAGGTATTGATCAGGCAAACGCTTTTTTCCAATTGCCATTGGTAAGGATTACCAGAAACAATTTCCTTTCACCTGGCAAGGCCAGAAATATGCCTTCACAGTCCTGCCTAAGGGGTATATCAACTCTCCAACCTTATGTCATAATAATGTCTGCAGGAAACATGATCATCTCTTCCTCCCACAAGACATCACACTGGTTCATTATGTTGATGATATGCTGATTGGACCTAGTTAGCAAGATGTAGCAATGACTCTAGACTTATTGGTAAGGTATTTGTGTGAGAGTTGATGGGAGAAAAATCCAGCAAAAGTACAGGGGCCTTCCACCTTGGTGCAATTTCTAGGTGTCCAGTTGTGTGGGGCATGTCAAGATATCTCTTCTAAAGTGAAGGATAAGCTGTTGCATTTGACCCCGTTTATGATCAAAAAAGAGGCACAATGCTTAGTTGGTTTCTTTGGATTTTGGAGACAATATTTTCCTCATTTTGGAGTGCTCTTCTGACTCATTTACTGAGTGACCAGAAAAGCTCCTAGTATTGAGTGAGTCCTGGAACAAGAGTAGGCTCTGTGACAGGTCCAGGCTCTATGCAAGCTGCACCACCAGTTGGTCTAATGGTGCTGGAAGTGTCAAGGGCAAATAGATATGCCATCTGGAGGTTTTGGCAGGCCCCTGTAGGAGAATTACAATGCAGACCCTTAGGATTTTGGAGCAAAGCCATGCCCTCTTCTGCAGATAACGACTCTTCTTTTGATAAAAGCTTTTGGCCTGCTACTGGGCCTTAGTAAGACTGCATGTTTAAGCAAGCCATCAAGTTACCATAAGATCTAATTTGTCTATCATGAGCTGGGTATTGTCTGACCCACCAAACTATAAAGTTGGGCATGAACAGCAGCACTCCAGCATAAAGTGGAAGTGATATATCTGAGATAGGGCTTAAGCAGATCCTGAAGGCACTAGTAAGTTATGTGAGGAAGTGGCCCAAAGGCCCATGGTCACCACTCCTGCCACAATACCTTCTCTTTCCCAGCCCACAGTTATGTCCTCTTGGAGGGGAGTTCCTCACAATCAGTTGATGGAGGAAAAGAAAACTAAAGTCTGCTTTACAGATGGTTCTGCATGATATGCAGGTGCCACACAAAAGTGGACTGCTGCAGCACTGCAGCCTCATGCTGGGACAACCATGAAGGATAGGGGTAGGGGAAAATCCTACCAGTGGGCAGAACTTTGAGCAGTGTACCTGGGTTGTTCATTTTGCATGGAAGGAGAATTGGCCAGTGGTACATTTGTACAGTAATTCATTGGCAGTTACCAATGATTTGGCTGGATAGTCAGGAACTTGGAAGAAACATAATTGGAAAATTGATGAAAAAGAGACCTGGCATAGAGGTATGTCAATAGACTTTTCTGAAGGGACAAAAAATCATGAAACTATTTGTGTCCCATGTGCATGCTCACTAAAGGGAGACTTCAGCAGAAGATGATTAATAATCAAGTGGTTAAGATGAACTTCTCTGTGGCTAATACTCAGCCTCTTTTCCAGACATTCCTTTCATTGCCCAATTGGACTATGAAAAAACTGATCATGGTGGTAGGGATGGAGTTTATGCATGTGTTCAGCAACATGGACTTCTCTTTACCAAGGCTAACTGGGCTACACTCATGGTGCACTAATTGATTTCCAGCAGCTGAGACCCACATTCAGTCTCCTATATGGCACCATTCCCCAAGGTGATCAGCCTGCTACCCTAGTGCCAGGTTATTTATGTTGGCCCACTTATATCATGGAAGGGGCAGCAATTTTATCTAATTGGAATTGTCACATCCTCAAGATATGGGTTTGCCTTCCCTGCATACAATGCTTCTTCCAAAACTACCATCTGTGGACTTACCAAATGTCTTATCCACCACTATGGTATTCCACACAACATTGCTACTGATCAAGGAACCCACTTTACAGCAAATGATGTACAGAAATTGGCATATGCCAATGGAATTCACTGATTTTTCCATGTTCCCCATCATCCTGAAGCAACTGGATTGATAGAACAGTTGAATGGCCTTTTGAAGACTCAATTATTGTGTGAAATAAGTGACCATACCTTGCAGGGTTTGGGCAAAGTTTAGCAGGAGGCTATGTATGCTTTAAATCAGCATCCCCACTAAGGTGCTCTTTCTCCCATATCCAGGATTCATGGGTCCAGGAATTGAGAAGTGGAAATGGAAGTGGTACCACTCACTGTTAACCCTAGTGATCCACTAGGAAACTTTTTGCTTCTTGTCCCTTCAGCCTTAAGTTGTGCTGATCTACAGGTCTTAGGTCAAAAAGAAGGAGTGCTTATACCATGCAACAGGACAATGATTGCATGGATAAGGAAGTTGAGACTATCACCTGGACACTTTGGGGTCCTTGTGACTCAGTCAACAGGCAATGAATGGATTTAATGTACTGGATGGGGGATTGATCATACACAATGGAGGTAAAGAAGAGTTTACCTGGAATACAGGAAATCCCTTAAGATATCTCTTAGTACTTCCATGCCTTGTGACTAAAGTCAATGGAAAATTGCAAAAAACGCAATCCAGGCAGGACAATTAACGGCCAAGAATCTTCAGAAGTGAAAGTTTGGGTCACACCACCAGGCAAATAACCACTGCCAGCTGAGGTGCTTTCTGAGGGTAAAGGAACATAGAATGGGTAGTGGAAGAAGGTAGTGATAAGTATGACCAACCATGTGACCAGCAACAGGGAATGAGAACTGTAAAGGTATTTCTTCCTTCTTTTGTTATGAGTATGTTTGTATATGTACATAAAATGAATATCTTTGTCTTCTTTCCAAACTTTCAACTTATCATATGACATAAGTTGTATTCATTTCATGGCTTAGTATTTAATTATGTCATGTTGAAGAGTGAACATTAACCAAGGACTTGAACCACATTCTGGAGGAATTTAGTGCATTTCTGGTTGTATGCAGGAGATATAATATTTGTTAGGCAGAAATATATATATGTATGCTACTGTTTTTATTTCGAGACTAAGTATTGTTTAAGATGGTGTGTTTGGCTGTCAAGTTGACAAGGGGGGGACTGTCATGGTTAGGCTTATGTGTCAACTCATCCAGTTAATGGTGCTCAGTTGGTCAAGCTAGCATTGGGCTAATTGTAATACAAGGGCATTTCATGGACTTTAATCATCAGTGATTTGATTGCATAGATTTCTGGTTAAATCTACAATCAACTGGGGATATTGAAGAGATCATGAAGCAGAATACAAAATGTAGCCCCCAACTGCTAGGTGGTACTACAAGGAGGAAAGGATGGAGGGATTTCTGTGCTAAGTTACAGTACATTTAAACGGTCTGTCTTGAAGGTTGCTGGAAATGTGAAGTTGAAGGAAAGTGGGCATGATGCATTCAACCCTGTCCATTCTTGGAAATTGTTTCTGCAGATGACAAAGACATATGCAGATGGAGGGATGGAGAAATAAAGTCATCTTTGGTCTGGCCCTCTCTTTCATTTTGTGTATGCAGAACTGTATGTGGGGGCATGTGTGTATTCAGGGGCACCAATTTGTAGGCATGCAAGGAACTTCCGGATGTATATGTTGGGGTCATGAGAGCCCACTCCTGTGCATCCATGCACATGTATGCATTGTGGTCCTGGTTGTGGTGTTGTGAAAGCCTGTGGAGGGAGGTAGCCTGGACTCAGGTGATGGAAGATGGAGTCAAAGCCACAGACCAGGGACATGGAAGGTAGGAATCTGAAGAAGTGTAGACATGCCACTTGAACATCTCCTGACCTTGGGTCTTCTCCATGTAGGACAAACACTCACAGTCCAACTTACAAAGCCTAGTGGATGGAACAGTGGTGTGTTCCTGAGGCCCCTGGGCAGCAGTGACCTTTTGAGATCACTTCTAGCTACACCCTTGGTAGCAGGGGCTTCCCACCATGGGAAAGACCAAGGAAGAGAAGACACCACAAATTGTCACCAGAGAGCCATCCAAAGAGAAAGATACCCTCATTCTTAAAGGATGAATGACAAGGGACACAGCCCTGTGATCCCTGAGATCCACAGATGTCCTATGGGGAGAACTGAGGACAGACAGGGCCCTGGACTCAGTTTTGACAGAGAGATGGTCAGCAGTTTGGGTGAGGTAGTCACCTGGAGAAGGGAGGTTGCACTACCTTGGAACTGTGAATGCAGGGGTGAGTGAAAGAGACAACTGCTCAGAGAATTAGCTTCTATCTACTTCTGTAAAAATCAGGGTTGAGAATTTCCCTCACCCTCTGGTCTGTGGGTGCCTTCACAATGACAAAGCTCATACCCATCACCCAACACTCATGCACCAATATGGATTAAGCCCCACCATGTGCTAGACATTCTAGAAGCCTCCTTGAGATGAGCCAATGATCAAGTGGAGGCCATAAAGAAGCATAAGTGGGAGTATAACAAATACACAAAGTGTCTGAGCATGTGATGAAAGGGAAGGAGAGTCTCCCTGAGCCCCTGAGGAGAGGACTCAGGACGCAGCACATCAGCATCCCTAAAAATAGGTGGGGTGTTCTGGGGAGTTCATCCAAGGGGTGGCAGTAGTCCTGGTTATAGGACAGATTCCAGGGTCCCAGTCCTAGACCTGCCACCTCCTGACTGTGTGTCATTTAGCAAATTACTTACCCTCTAAGAGCCTCAGCTTCATCAACTTCAAAATCAGAGAATTTTCCTGAGCATTAAGTGAGTTAGCACAGCTCAGCACTGGGAAGGGTGGTCCTGCATGTCTTCAAAGCATCTTTTGCCAAGTTGCATGGTAATGGGGTGGGGCTGGGGTGGAGGAGTTTGGAAGGTAAACTGTGGATGCGTTGGCATCCCCTCCTACCATGTTGCTCAAAGACTTCCAACAATGATCCAGATTGTAAATGGAAGGCACCTGGGTTTGCAACTTTAGGGAGAGCCTTGATGGGAATTATCCTGCAGGCACAATCTTCCCCAGTACCCACCTGGTAGTGAGGGAAGGATTGTGCTTTCTACCCACTTGGACATGAGCAATGAAAATTTCTGGGGCCCCTACTGGTCAGGGTCATTGCTGGGGCAATTGCCACCACTGATATCAGCTCAGGCAACAGCAAAGACTCAGGATTGAGAAACCAAACTATCAGCCACTTGGAATAGAATATACAGGAAACTCCTGTGACTCTCATTAGAGGAAGATTTATTGATTATGGCACACAGAACAAACCATGCAGGCAAGGATTGATAAATGTAAATTCATTGAAATTAAAAGTATCTGAATGGAGAGTGGCTGTAGCTCAGTGGTTGAGTACCTGCTTTGCATGTAGAAGGTCCCAGATTCAATCCCTGGTGTCTGCTAAAAAATGTATCTATAAAACAAAACAAACAAAGCCACCAATAAAATGTAGGGAGAAGTCACAGATGGAAATTTTTTGCAATGCTCATGTTCATTCTAGAATTAGTGTCCAGAATGTATTAACACCCTTGTGAATCACCAGCTAACAGGAGCACAGCTTGGGACAGATGGCCAGAAGAGGTATCAAGGGCACCATAACTCTTCTGTGTTTCATTGCTTTTAGCTTCTAACTTCCATGGCTTTCTTTATCTCTCCTCCCCCCACCCCCCCGCCACCCTTCATTCTCTTTATAGAGAATTCCAGTAATAGGATTAAGACCCATCTTGATTGAGAAGAGTCACACTTTTCTGAAGTAGCTCATCAAAAGATCTTACCTACTTGCAATGGGTTCACACCCACAGGAATGTGCATGGGCAGCACGAGGGAAGGAAACAGAATGGCCAAAAAGTCAGAAAAGACACCCAGGCTCACAGCTAAAAGGAAAACCAAAATAAGTACAAGGCTCTGTTTCACAACCAATGGGTTATAAAAAAATTAATGGAAAACAATAAATAAATAAATAGAAATTAATAGATATGGTGAGGAAGGGCAAAATCATGGCAGAGTAAGGAGCTCCAAGATTCAGCTGCTCCTACAGTGCAGTTAGTAATCACCCAGAGCTATCTAAGTCACCTGTTTGAGGGAGGGGAATTGGGTATCCCACTGGATCCATAGAAATTTATTTCTCTGAAAATAATTGAAACAAAATTTTAAAATAAGATATTTTTATATGAAGAATCAGATCTGTTTTAGTTTCCAAAGCTACTCAAAGCAGATACAATGAAATGGGTTGGTTTAAGCAATAGGAATTTATTAGCTTACAGTCTAAGGCCATGAAAATGTCCAAATAAAGGCATCACCAAGGTAATGCTTTCTTCCCCAAAGAGTGGCTGCTGCCAAACCTTGGCTCCTCTGCCACATGGTAAGGTAAATGATTGCATCTGCTGACCTCTCTCATCTCTCATCTCTTCTGGGTTTCATTGCTTTTAGCTTCTGATTTACATGGCTTTCTTCTCTTTCTCTCTCTCTCTCTCTCTCTCTCTCTCTCTCTCTCTCTCTCTCTCTCTCTCTCTCTCTCTCTCTCTCTCTCTTTATTCTCTTTATAGAGGACTCAAGTAATAGTATTAAGACCCATCTTGATTTAGGAGAGTCACACCTTAACTGAAGTAGCGTCATCAAAATGTCTTACCTACTTATCATGGGTTTACACCCACAGGAATGGATTAACTTAAAGAACTTTTCTTTTTCAGCTTTCAGAACTCTGGGGTTCATGAAACTTCAAATCACCACAGGCTCATAATGTGCTTTTTGTTATTCTCTACACTTTTCAGTGCCTTGAATCATATATAAAATATGACATTAATCTCCAGAATGTGTGATCAGAGCCGTTGAAGAGGAGAGAGGGAAAGTTGATAAGGTAAACTTAAAGGGTCAATAGCTAAGGTTTTTCCAGGAGGGAAAAAAACTGAATGTCCATAGAGGACTCAGAATGTCAAATAAAATTGTACCCACATGGGGAACCACCATGTGAAACTGCACGCACATTCTCTGAGGGATTGAGAAGAGGCTGAGACATCCAATGAAAGTTGCTCACAGGGTAGCAAGACCCCTCCCCAAATGTCAGCCACCCCCCAAAGACTTCAGTGTCAGGAAGTGCAAGAAAAAAGGATTCATCCTCTAAAGATAATTCTGTGTGAAGGATCTCAGGACCCACATATAGAATTACAGAATGAGAAAGAAATGGTGATTAACTATAAGAACCAATACATGACAACTACAAAGCTCATATATAAATGTAAAGCATAGTAGACATAGCTGGAAAAAAAATTAGCAGTGTGGAGGGAATTTTTGGAAAATCACAGTCATACAGATAAAAGGTAAAGTGAAGCAAATTAGAGCAATTATAGAAAAGACATTTGGCAGCAGAACAAAGCCACCTAGCAAAAGAAGAATTAGGTGTGTCTGAAGTAGAGTACCTAAAAATGAAATGGAGAACTTGTTTCACAGATGGAAGCACTGGAATTTTCCTTGGAAGGAAAGACCTGTGTCTTCACATGGCCCATGGTATTCCTTGGAAACTTAAGCCAAGAGGGAGAGTGGCTGGATGTCCCAGCTTGCCTTGGTCAAGTTCTCAGCTTCACAGAGAAAGAAGTACTTGTTCATACTCCCATGACAGAAACAAAGTCACACAGGAGTTGGGGGAAGGTTAGGCTGGCCTCCAGTCCTGCACAGCAATGCCAGTGCAGAAAACCACATCTTCTGTTTATCTTCTGTGAAGTCCAGAAGACATGAAATTTATATTTAATTGAAAAGTAGAATATATATTTTTATACAAATATATTTGTCAAACTCAACAGTTGGCTATTGCTAAATCTGTCTATTTTCACCTTTCCAAACAAATACTCTATCTGTAAGCTTTCTATTCTTCCATTTCCATATAAGAATAGGAAGATAGCTGGTAGGAGGTTCTGCTGATTGATGTTAATGATGGATCATTTCCTTTTCATGGAAAGTTGGATGTTTTTTTTTTTTTTTTTATTTATTTT